>JAZDUA010000130.1:897500-967500 GCA_038098605.1 Gryllus longicercus
TCTCTCTCTAATATATATATATATATATATATATATATATATATATATATATATATAATATTATATATAAAATTAAGTAAAGTATGATAAAATGATTTGGAGTTGATATTTTACAATATAACGAACAGATGTGTTAGTGTTGAAACGCGCTGCTACCATATACAATGCAACGCTTTAAAATGAACTTCAAATTTTGACAATTTTGCAATTCATTTTTCAAATTCGTGTTTGGTAGCACTCAGGAGACATTGAATACGCAAGTAGCCTTGGAAGGCCCCCTAAGAAGGAGAAATGTACGCTATCGCTGTTGCCTTCGCGACCAGATTTTCAGGGTCACCATTGCGTTTCTCTTATTTAGGTCTACGAATTCCGGAAGTGATACTAAATATTTGAACATAAATTGAGAATACATATTGCATATTATGGATTAGAAATGAAGAAATGACTGGAGTATTAATAAGCTCTGTCTTTGGAATACATCAATAGTTCTACTGGCAATTGTAATTAGATTTTGTGTCATTTGTCGATAAAATGCCGTCCACTGACTAGAGACTTATGTTATCTCAGGTAATACGAAACACAGATTATTAAATGTTATTTGTGAGGTGGAAATGTGTTTTAATCGCAGAATTGACGCCAAAAACGTATTTTTTTATTTTAATTTTTTTCGTCAAGAAATCACAATTTTATCCGATTAAAAATATGAAAAGTAAGAAAATAATTTATACTACCAGAAAAATAGTTTTCGATATTTTCTCAGCGCCAAATTCAAACGCACAAAAAGTGAAACATTTTTAAATGTCTTAGAACCCTGGAACACGAACTAATAAACCATCGACACAAAACCTTATAAGTGTGATACTGGTCGATAGAGAATTACACCCCAATCATACATTGAAGGGATTTAAGAAAAAATATTGAAGTTTACAAATTTTAGCATATAAAACCCAAAGATTATTGCACCACACATTTTTATCTAGAATAACTTGGAAGAGATACGCCCTAGGTCTTTTAAACCAGGTTTCCACGTCTTATGGGGACACTACTTTTAATGAGGACAATAAAATTCTGACATAAGACGCGTTTTGTGGGGTGTGAAGATGACATATTGCGAAATGGTGGGGGGGCAGTGGGGAAATAGTGAGACAGGTTAGACCCGGATTATTTTCTTATGCAATATTCTACAATATACGACCTTTTTTTATAGTTCTTTTAGAATTTTGAAGAGCGAGTTCTATTGCGTGCTCGTATTCCATAGCATGTGTAGGTAGAAAAGTGCAGAAGCCGAAATCAATGTAAAATTGAATTGAAAATACCGAAATTATCTATCACAATAAAATTAAAGGGTATATTATATTTTCTCTACATTTTAATCCCGACGCTTACCGACATTTTTCTCGCACAGTACCGAGCCTATAATGTAGTAAATCACATTTCAGGGGATGGGCGTTCACAATTACGTGCTATTTGAAAATAACTTTCAGTTTACATACAATTATTATTTACAAAATTTATTTACGAAGTTTTCGCACGTGTCCAAATATACGTATACTCGTACAAAAATCAATTGTGGTAGAATTCATGTGTAAGGTATTCATCGGAAAAACTAGGGAAAACTTCTCATCAGAACATCCGACAGCTGAAATTCTAGTCTAAACAGTAGCTAAATTCGACCTAGATGTGTAATTAGAGGCGAAAATCCGCCACCGTCGGGATTAGAATCCTAGGACTTCCCGGTCAGCGAAACTGCAGAAACAAGAAATGATGACATTAAGCTTTCCTAGCCTGTTTAAAGTGCAGTTAAAACATAGTAAAAGTCTCATTTTCATTATACATTTTGAATTTTTCAACATTCTTCGGGTTGAAAGCTTGGAGGCATTTCCGCGATGTGTGCCAAACATTACACATCCAGAAATTCCGTTTTCTTCGAAATAATTATATGCGTCGTCATTGCCAACAATATTATTTATTAAAATAGCAGCTTTCGATTACTTAGCCATCATCATCATCATCATCATCAGTTTTCTGCTGTATGGACGCCACAAAAACGACTAGTTTTTGCCGTTAATGGAAGCCACAAAAAAGACTAGTTTTTGCCGTTAATGGAAGCCAGAAAAACGACTAGTTTTTGCCGTTAATGGAAGCCACAAAAACGACTAGTTTTTGTCGTTTTTGTGGCTTCCATACAGCAGAAAACTGATGATGTTGGCTTGGTGGCTAGGAACTGATGAATGGTTGAACAGAACTGTGTGAAATTGTAAAAAGTCTGAGAAAAATGTGTTTATTTTAGGCTATATTTTAGTGGCAATGTATTTTCGTGTTTATATAGAACAATTAAAATGACATGGTTT
The DNA here is from genome assembly GCA_038098605.1 of Gryllus longicercus. Classification (NCBI taxonomy): domain Eukaryota; kingdom Metazoa; phylum Arthropoda; class Insecta; order Orthoptera; family Gryllidae; genus Gryllus; species Gryllus longicercus. Next base: position 899,852 of record JAZDUA010000130.1, read on the forward strand.
TAATGATGAAACAAAGTTTCAAACAAAGTACCAGACTTTACAGTGATATTGTGTTAAATAAAGAGATTTCTCAGAATTTTTAAAATATCACTTATACCGTTCTGGTTTTCACCCATTCAATTTTATTCCCTATCTCCTCTCGCCTATTTCTTTGAGGTCACGCACTGAATTATGTCCAAACATATTTAGAAATACTTTGCCAAACTAAATTCGTACTGCGTAATTAAAGTAAACCCTATATGATAATATCAACCTTCCACATTTCTGATGGTACAGGAAGATCTAAATCCAACCGAAAATTCTCAATGACCGCTTGTTTCTTTAAACAGAATTATATTTTGCATATATACTTAATTTAAGACTAGAATATAGATAACCACGCATAAATATTAAAATTGTTATGTTGAAAAATCCAAAATGTATAATGGAAATCAAACTTTTACTATGTTTTTAACTACACTTTGCACAGGCTGCGGTAGCTTAGTCATCATTGATTGTCCCTGCAGCATCGCTGTCCGGGAAGTCACACACACACAAACAAGCGCAAACTTACCTGCACAACTCTACCACACATGACTGGAGCTTCCTGGATGGCAGGAGATGGTTGGAGACTCCTGGACGGCAAATCCCTTCAAATTGAAGTGTAGCTGGACGTCGATCTATAGTTCCAGCAGGGGCAGAACTCCGCCATCACCCAACATATAGCATACACAACACGTACATTGTAGTTAACGCGCCCGAAAACACTAATCAATCAATCGATTGCAATTCGCTGTACTCGATTACGGTACATTGAAAAAACTGCATATTTTTTGAGAATATGTAATTTTCTCTTTCACCCAAACAACTCCGGAAATTAAATTACAGATTAAGTTTTTATTTAGTGTCATGGACATTGCCCGAAGAGTACTGTTTTTGAAAAAACAAACAAACTCTCAGTTGAAGAGCCGCTATCCTCCAGCTTTACTTGTTATGCGGATTCTGCTTTTTTTCTTTTGTGAAATTCAGAGGCCGAGTACTCGTGCTACGAAGAACGGCACTGAATTGTGAAAATAATTGACATTACTTATGTAAGAAAATGGAATGGAACACCCTGGAAAGAAACTTTGTGAATTTGTGGCCCGAACAATGAAGAATATGAACTCTTCTTGTAAGTAGTTACACGGAATGTCAGTTGTTTTAAAATATATTTCCTTTGTTTAAAAGACATCCTCCCCTGGGGACACCGCCTTGAAGTAGCACTATCCGTGCGGGCGGGGAGGCTTGTGTGCTTCAGTGAGGTGGAGGGCTAAGCCAGCGGTAGCATGACTTTTTTCTGTGCGTGACTACTGGTAGGGTCACACATGCCCAAGCTGACGGGTCAGACTAAGTCATGTCCTACCGCGTCCTATCCTTATCTCAATCTTAACCGTGCAGTCTTTCCTATCTTTTTGTCATTCCCCCATAACGATGTGTTTATATCGTTATCGTTCCTTCATCTAGCATTGTGACATCTTTAACTTTCTTGTGCCACAATGCTTTCATATATTCTATCGGCCTCCCTTGGCAACTCTTGTCTTTTTTCTCTTTTATTAGGTTTCGAGGGCTAGGGAGTCGTTTCTCATCTTCCTTCCTTTTTTCTTTAGAGCGTAGTAGACAGGCCTTTCGCGGGTAGTACTCCAGAAGCATCTAAGTATGAATGGTGCATAATCCAACAGGGGAAGGTGGGATTCACTAACCTTGGGAATTAATTCATCCCTAAAGATTGGATCAGGGGTAGGCTGGACTCCGTAAGCTATAGTGGAAGCAATCAGCCTATGGGATGGGAACCCCTGAAATAAAAGCTCCGGTCCTCCAGGTTTGGCACCCTGCACTCGTAAAACATCACACCGCTAAAAATCTCAGTTATGTAAATGCCTCGGATATTTCAAAAGGGAAACGACATCGGCAAAGAAAATGGACTGAATATTGGTATATGTAATGTACAAAGCATATCAAACAAACCACAAGAAGTAATCCAGGAAATGATGAGAAGAAACATAGATGTAGCCGTCTAGTCCGAAACAAAAAAGAAAGGCAAGGGAAGCGAAATACTGAACAACTTTGTACACCTTTACAGTGGCGTAAACAAACATGAAAATGCCAAAGCCGGAAGTTCTGTTGTCATTGGTAAATGATTCGGTATGATGATGACCCAATGGCTAAGAAAGACGATTTTGAAATGACAGTCAAAGAAACCCTTGACGGTATTCCAAAGTCCCATGAAATAATATTTGCAGGAGATTTGAACGGCAGAGTTGAAAGAGACAATAACAACAATATTGTGGGTCAACATGGTGAGGAAACTCGCAATGACAATGGAAAAGGACTTATTAATACTTGTGAAGAGTATGAAATGAAAATTAATAACATTTTCTTCCAACATAAAGACACCATATATGTACACCTGGTACAAAACATACAAAAAAATCTATAATAGACCTCTGTGTAACTAAGCCAAAACTTCACTCAAAGTACAAGATGTTAAAGTGATACGGGGATCCCAAAGTAGCGATCATTGTATGGTAATTGCAAAAATATTCACACCATTTACATTGAATAGCACAGATAAAGATGGATTTGTCATGAAACCTACCAAATACAAATTAAGCAGTCTTTTCGATGAAAGTACAGCATATCTCTACAGAAAAAGGCTTGAAACTAAACTGTTGGTTATACACAGGCCAATAGAAAAAGAATATGAACACATAAAAGAGTGTATTCACCAAGTCGCAGAGGAGGCTTTAGGTACTTGTAAATTAAAACCGAAACAGTATTGGTGGGACACAAGTCTAGAAGAAAAGATAGGGAGGAAAACAGAACTGTATTTAAAATGTCTTGGTGACAAAAAACCGAAACTACTTTACAGTACAAAGCAATAAGTAGAGAAGTAAAATAAGAAGTGTTATCAAGGGAAAATAAATTGTGGCTGGATAAATGCGGCTATATAGAACAATTCATAGACGGAGCACGGAGATCAGAAGCCTGGAAAGTAAATGTATTAAATCGAATTAGAAAAACAATATCGCATTATCAAACATTGGAATCAATAAATGGAGAGAGTATTTCGGAAGACTGCTTCTAGAAAACAGAAACTTCCAAACACACAAGGAAGTAAAATTTGAGCAAAGGGTAGATCTGACAATTAAAGATTTAGAAAAAGCCGTAAGACCGTGAAATCCAATAAGTCACCTGGTCCGGGAGATATACCGGCAGAATTACTGAATACCTACAAACTGCACCAAATGCTCAAACACATGTTTTTAAGGTGCATGAATGGAGAGGATCCTCCTCAGGAGTGGCGAACGTCTTACCTAATACCAATCCATAAGGAAGGATCTAGAGACAATGAAACAAACTACAGAGGAATAACAGTTATTGGATCTATAGGTAGACTATAGCAAAATAATACGAAATAAAATAGAAGAAGAGATAAACGAAAAAATAGGAGAGGAACAATGTGGTTTTACTGAAAAAAAAAGGTCGGTCATAGACAATATATTTACATTAAAACAACTTATAGAAAAGAGGACAAGGAGAGGTAGGGTAGTTCATCTGAGTTTCATTGATCTTCAGAAGGCGTATGACAATGTACCGGTTGCTAGAGTATGGGAAGAAATTAATGGACTTAAAATCAGTGAAAACTTAATTGGAGCCACACAGAATCTATATAAGAACAACACCTCACAGATTAAGATCTACAACAGGCGATATCGGATCCATTCCCAGTCAGTAAAGGTCTTCGTCAGGGTTACTGTCTTTCCCCAACACTGTTTAAAATATATCTGCATCAAATTCTACAGCAGTGGGAGAAACAATGCAGAGTAATGGGAATGACGATCGGAGAGGATAAATTGTTTACGTTATATTTTGCTGATGACCAGGTAGTAATTGCAGAAGATGCGGACGATTTGAGTTTCATGATCCGTAAACTCAATGATCACTTTTTAAAAGCTGGACTTAATATTAACATGGACAAATCTGAACACCTGGCAATTGGTAACAATGAGATAGAAGATCTTCTGGAAAATGGAGGAAAAAATGAAAGGAGTAAACAAATACCTTGGTGTACTTTTTAACAATAAGGGAAATAGCCAAGAAGAAATTGAGAGACGAATACGCTTGGGGAGAAACGTGACACGAAGTATAAATTCTCTTATGAAACAAAACCATCACTAACACTAGTAATAGACGTCTTTACTCCTCGCTAGTTAAGAGTGGTACAACATACGGTTTAGAAGTTTGGGAGATTGATAAAAGAACAAAAGGGAAGCTGCTGGCCCTTGAAATGGACTTCTAGCATAGAAGTTGCTGTTATAGCAGACGTGACAGAATCAGGAACGACGACGTAAGAAAGAAAATGGGTGTAAATAAATTTATCCTTGACGAAATAGATAAAAAAACAAATCGTCTGGTACGGTCATGTTATGCGAATGACAGACGAAAGATGGCCAAAACGAGTCCTGAAATGGGTGCCAACAGAAAGACAGAAGAGAGGAAGACCCAGACTTGCATAGCAGCAGGGAGTGCAAGAGGCTATGACGGCAAGAGAAATGCAAGATGATGTATGGTCAAATAGAGAGGCATGGGGACTGACAGAAGACATGCTACAGCCTAAGAAAGGAAAGAAGAAAACAGTAGTTTTGCATGCATTGCTATATAATATAAATATAGGCATTAAGACTTCCGGCTCCACACGTTCCAAAAATGTAAATACATTGTTCACCATTCACAGTTTCATTCTAACCAATAGGTCTGCCATTAGAAGCAAGTAGCATCAGCATGCGAAAAAGTAATAATATCGTCATAAGTAGTTGAGTATTGATATACGTTTATTTATGGATTGTAATTGAAGGAATGTGAACTTACATTTTCCTCTAAGTTTCCTCTAAGCGAAGCTTTTCGTCGTCCTTATTCATTCGCTCAGAATACTGCTACCTCTTTTATTAATCATCGATCATATTACATTGGGTTTTTTAATGTCTATATTATATATGCAATAACATTACAACTGCATTCTGTCAGGCAGGCTTATAACCGGTTCTGTGGTGTGTGGAAGTATATTTATTTATTTTTACTCAACAAGCACACAACAAGCAAGCAAGCTACACAACCAGCATACAAAAACTATTCCGTAGTTTTATTATTTAAATGTAATAAATGGTTGCTTCTTGCAAAAGAAGGGAATGTTCAGAAGATTCTTTAACACTGGTATTTGTATTTGATTTTCGTTGCACACACACGCACACACACACACACACACACACACAAAGATACCGAAATTTTAGAGGATTTAAACGTACGTTTCATCATTCTTAAGTTTCGCATCTAAAACGTACTAATACTACGATTACTCATATTTGTGAACTGCCGCACATTTTTATCACACAAATTTTACTTTAAAATTCATTGCACTTCCGCGTATTGGTAACTAATAACATCTCTTAAAATTAACTTTAAAAGAAGATAAGAATGCAAAACAAGTTACGTCACCAAAGAAAATAGTTCTATCTACTTATAAATATTTGGTCTCAGGCTACTTTTCGCCGGTTGGCGATCAGCATTCCAGTAGTGTTCACTCAGCTCTTATCACCCCCCCTCTTCTCAGGCCAAGGTGAGATCTGCAGACGTGATAATGTTCGTCATAAACAGCCCAAAGCGTTAAAGCATTCTGCCGGAAAATAAACGTTCCAGTGCTGCAGGTAATAACTGGATTGTAATAAACAAGATTTAACAGAAGAAAAAAACACCTTCCATTGATACAGGTATTCCCTTTTCGTTCATCTGACTATAAAATATACAAACAATACAAAAACCGTTCTTATTGTCTCGTTTTATTCATAACGGTTAGGTAACATATTACAACAACGTTTATGCTACTAACAGTTCATTCTTCTAATAAAACTTAACGAAACGATGGCTGAGAGACCGAAAAATATACATAGACATTGAAAACCAAAACGATATATAAAATTCCACGTATACAATTGATTTGGAAGTACTTTGCCAATACACACAATAATGTACACAATTTCTTAAAATACCTTTTGTAGCCTAGGATTTGAGCCCCAGATATTCAGCACAGCAAAGGGCCGCAAATCCAATAACGCTACGATACTGCTCGTGGGCAGGTCACTTATGTACTATATTGAATATTACGATGTTCTTGATACCAGAAAATTCACTTGAAAGGTCACAAAAGCTACTGGTATTTTCTCACACAATTCTAAATGAAAAATATTTACAATTTAATATTTAAGATTCGATTGGAAGATTAGATTGCAAAGGAAAATTATTCGAATAATGAAAAAATTCCATCGGCGTTACCCTTGCAAGCCTCTCTTCATTGAGCTTGGAATCTTACCACTGCCTTGCCTATATATTTACGAATCAGTAATATTTTTCAAAAGTGACTTACTTAACGGTGGGAACATATTTTCATACAATACTGATATTTATTATTACAACACACGTCTTAAATATCACGTTCATCAAGTGCCAGTATCAACAGCTCACTATCCGAAATCCACATACAATACATGTACGTTACTTTACAACGCACTGCCAGATGACATTAAACAATTAAAGTCGGGTCACAAATTTAAGTTAAAAGTAAAATATTTTCTGCTGCATAACTGTTTCTCTGCAATTAGGGACTATACTGATTATCAAAAAGAAAAATAATGTTAATTTAAGAAAACAGTGATATATAATGAATTAGTTTACATTTGTATTGTATATTTATTAAAGACTTAATATGTTTGTATCAAATAATGTACTTCAGCTTCCGGGTCAATGACCCCATCTCGATCAGGTTTTTGTTTAGTTTCCCTAATCCATTGAGCAAATGCTGAGATGGCCCCTTGTTTTGCTTCTGGACGTAATTGTAGCTTCACTATGTGCACGTTTTGTTGAACTCTCCTTTTGCTTGTAAAGGTAAGAGTAGAGGTAAGGGCGAGTTGCTATTTTGTTAGCAATGTTGAAAAATCATACTTGCAATTCGTGTACCGATGCAAATAAGTGTTCTATAACTTAGAAACGAAAATGACTATTTTTCAAATATTGCTAATCTTACGATTTTTAAAATTTATTTATTTTATTTATTTATGTTAAACTTTTACTCACCTTTCAACTATTCATACGGGAAGGGATTCTGGAACTCAAGAAAAGTTCGCAGATAATCTTTTTCCCCCTACGTCACATAGTTTTTATTATTTTTTTTACTGAATAAAAATCGAATCTAATTTAATCTAATCTAAGAGCGATTGCATTAGGAAATAAATTTTAGCATGTATGTTGATGATGTTTGAAAAAATATTGTCACTATATGACTCAACATTATGCGAAAAATACTCATATTTCAAGAAACGTGTACACAATACGATTTAAAGATTGAATTGAAGAACATATTGCATCAAGAAAAAATATAAAGCAGTATATTCTTGAGACAACAGACGGAAAGAATAGTACACAGAAAACTATCATAATAGGAAACATTCATTTCGGTACATTTTTTTCAGTTTTAGGCGAATATCATTGGTTCAGACAAGAGATCTAAATATTCTATATTTTCTCTACAGAAATAAACCAACGAACCTTTACTCATTCGTTTATGTAGTACAGAACCCCAGTGTTATAATCAAACTTGAATGCCACTTTGAGACTTGAACCAAATTTGACCAAACTTGAATGCCACATATGCTAAGAGAATATAATGTTCAGGAAAAGGGTAGTTTAAAACTAGTGGTGCTAAAATAGCACGTACTTTCACGCCTTGAGAAATGGTTATATATAATTCTAATTATATTTTCATTTCTCTTCAAATTAACACATCTGCGTCGCCATTTTTGTGAAACTTTTTACGAATCGTAGAACAAAATATTAAGAAAATATCACCACAAATTTGACAATTATAACTGCTAAATCATGACACAACAATGAGACAAATTTCACAGTAATTTGCGAGTCGCGATCCGAATGCTAGTGTTGCATTCCAATCTGATATTCCCTGAAGTCTAGCAATTTTTACTTTCTCCCCACCGCTATAGCGGTAGAAATACAGAGCCCTTGCAGCGAAAAAGAGCATAAATTCAAATGCTAAATTTAGGGGAAAAATCCTCTAACACGTGGTGTAGCCAGAATCCATGTTTTGTGGCTCCTTCCTAACACAGAATCGACTGACGGCAAAACGTCTGTGAACGACGCTAGCGGCTAAACCGTTTAGCCGATTTTCTCCAAAATTGATATTCCCCAATCGATGTGGCTGATGTTCAGGCCTTCTGAATTTGAAACACATTTTTTTAAATTTTGGGTGGTACTTTACATCTAGCCCCGAGGACTTTTCAAAATTTTCAAAAATATGGCTCCATCATTTTTTATTAAACTTTCTTATTAGATAAGAATGTAAGATATAAAGTGCTTTTAAGAGAATAGCGCAGGTGTCATGTTTGTTAAAACTCTAATGTTTCGAAAAAATTACATTTTTCGTCGTTTTAAATAATTTCTAAAATATTATTTTGAAAACTTATAATAAATGCTCGAATGTAAGAAACGAACTAAGAAATATGAAATTTTATGCATTACATTCACTGACGTGGGATTTTCGGAGCAGGCGACTCCTTTTATCGCTCAAATACTCTAAAAATACTAATATTTTTGAAAAAGTCTACTTGACCTTATTTGAAGATCGGTTCTTGATGAACACAATTTATTTAAAATTGTATTTTTACAATTGTAGTTGATGGAAAACGCCGAAACTTTTTAAATTTTTTTCAATTTTCGAAAAATCAGATCTTTCAACGAATAGGAGACTTGCGCCATGCTATTAAGCGTTATTTCGCTATCTGAAATAGAAATTTATCAAAAAATGTTGTACAGTTTTCAAGAAAAATGGTTTAAAACAATAAAAATTGCCTATAATTGACAGAAAATACCGCACAAAATAATCATATTTTCAAGAAATTCAAAATGGCATTATTTCTAGAACTATTTTTCATAAACACATTTCATTAAAAATGTATCTTAATAATTGTAGTTGTAGGAAGACGCCGAAAATAAATTTGACTTTTGTCAATTTTTGAAAAATTAAGTATTTCAACGAACATGAGACCTGCGCCATTCTCTTAAACTCCCTTTACACTATCCAATAACAAAGTTTAATCAAAAACGATGTAGCCATTTTTTGAATATGTCCAAGGGGTCCATGTAAAGTACCACCTTAACATTAAAATATAGGTTTCAAATTCAAGAGGCCTGAACATCAGCCACATCGACTGGGCAATATCATTGTTGAGAGAAATTCGGCTGAACGGTTTAACCTCTAGCGTGATTCAAACACAAGGAAAGTGACGGACGGATGGATAGACCTTAGGCCGTCAAACGATATTTAGGTATCAAGGAACCACAGAATTTTGGTTCTCGCTACATCATGGGTTAGAGGACTTTTTTCTAAGTATGGCACCTGGATTTATCCACTTTTTCGTTGCCGGAGCCCTGTAATAAGTTTTTGTGACAAAATGTTGCCGTTTTTCCGCGCAGCATTACATACACTTCTCTGCGAGGAAGTAAACATAATGAGAACCTATTTTTAGAGAATTTTGTTAAAATGCTTCCGGAAAATTGTCATTAATTTTCATGGTTTTTAAAACTTTTAATATTTTGCTTTCCCATATACGTACGTGTATACGGAGTTATATATGTGATATAGGGAAAGTTATGTAATGCTGTGGAAAATCGATTTCGAGATTTCAACGGAAATATTGGTTTTGGGATCCCTAGATTCCGAAGAAGTGTTTTTCTTCAAAACGTCCGTCTATCCGTCTGGTGTCTGTGAACACTACTTGCGCATAAAACATTCGTAGAATTTTTTCCAAATTGACGAAATCCCTGATATCTGGCTTGAGTCGAAACTTCGAGATTTTGAAAAAAAATTCTTCAAAATTCGGGGTACTTTACATGACGCCCTCCGGACATTTTCAAAATTTTCTCAAAAGCGGCTCCAAATTTTACTTTAAACTTTTGGAGGGATTGTGCTAAGTGCACTTTATAAGATGACATAAACGCCATATTGCTGAAACTTTTTGTGCTTTTAAACATTAGAACAATGTAATTTTTTACATGTATCTCACGTTAATAATTACATTAGCGGGAATTTGTTTACATTATTATACTGATGAGAACATGTGCTTTAAATAATGTCATATAAAGCGTCTCGAAAACGCAACCGTTTTTTGTTAAAACTAGCTCAAAAGTCCGCATTTTAAAAAATGCTCAATCGACTTTTTCTCAAAAACAGCTCCAATTTTTTTCTTCAAACTTTTCGAAAGGATAGTGCTACTTGCAAGCTATAATATGTCGTGCAGTTCATCAGTTCATTTTGGGGTATTTTTGTTTTTACAAAAATTACACAAATGTGTTTTTTTGAAAGACCACCCACAACGTTAATATGCACATTTCCAGCAATTTGTAAACACAATTAAATTTGTGAGTTAATGTGCTTCAAATGACTTCAATTGAAGTTTATCGAAAACTCAAAAGGTTTCTGTTGAAAATTTCGAATTTACCGTAGCACTTAAGCGCTATTTTCTTGAAAACCATTTAAAATTTTTCAAAGAAAATTGCCATTTAGGACGAGGTTTTACTGTTCGTTAATATTCTAAAAATAAAATTTCCGTTCTACTATTAAGAAATCGAAAAATTGCTATATAGCGTAAAATAAACGCGTTTTTCTCAGAATTTATAATATGTCACTTATTCCGTTCTGGTTTTTACCCATTCAGTTATAAGGAAATGTAAAGTTCTTCATCCTAAATCGCTTTTTTTTAGTTTTAGCGATTGTGTTAATGTGTGCTACTCAGAAGCACGGGGCACATTTGAAAGAACACAATAAGTTAACGAAATTGTGGATATTATTATCTAATAGACGCTTCGTTGTAGAAATGACTGATTCTTTCCTCTGTTCAGAGATTTTCTGTGTTTCATTAAGAAGGCCACGGCATTTACGTATTTAGAACAGTTGTAAGAACTGAAGTTTACATGATAAGCGATGACCTCAAACCATTAACTTCGATTCTGAGGGTAGTGTCAAAAAGCTTTGGCGTGTCAGTGTCGAATGGAGAAGTATGCTTCTTGGATTTGTTTTGAACTTCGGATAATTGAATTTTCAAAACATGTTTGAACAGCGTACTTGCACCTTCATTGAAATTTACTTAATACTACATACGTAAGTTCACATTCCTTCAATTACAAATGTCCATTAATAAACGTATGTCAATACTCTACTACATACAACAGTATTATTACTCTTTCGTATACTCCATAGTGATGCATCCGCTTCTAAAGGCAGACCTACTGGTTAGAATGAAATTGTGAGTGGTGAACAATGTATTTACATTTTTCGAACGTGTGAATACTGATGATACGGAAGTCTTAATGCCTATATTTATATGTATATACCAATATATGCAAAACTACTGTTTTCTTCTTTCTTTTTTAGGCTGTAGCCTGTTTTTTAAACAAAGGAAATATATTTTAAAACAACTGACATTCCGTGTAACCACTTTCAAGAGTTAATGTTCTTCGTTGTCGGGGCTGCCATAAATTCAAAAAGTTTCTTCTCATCATGTTCCATTCCATTTTCTTATATATTTAATTGAATTATTTTTCAAAATTTCTTACCCAATCTTATATCTGAAGAATCGCTTTCCTAAGAAGGTTTCTGGGGAAGTGAGTATTATGATTGTAAGCACGAAAATTACTGTTTTCTTCTTCTCTTTTCTATTTTTTTTAGATTAACCTGTCTATTTAAATAAAGGAAACATATTTTAAAATTAAAATTCCGTGTAACCACTTTCAAGAGTTCACTTTCTTCGATGTTCGGACTGCCATAAATTCACAGTTTCTTTCCTTCGTATTCCATTTATTTTTATTATATATTTAACTTGAATTATTTTTCACAATTTCATACACAATTTTATATCTGAAAAATGGCTTCCTAAGAAGGTTCCTGGGGGAGTGAGTATTATGATTCGTGCTTACAACAAGCTCCGCCTATTTCGCTTTCAAACGCGACGAGAAAGGAGGCAATTTTCAGGGGGAGGTATTTCTGAAAGCTGATTCTTTCGTGCTCCCAACTTCAGGATTGGTCAGTAGCCGACTCGTGTAGTATTATTTAAAATTTATGCAGTGGTTGTTAAAAAAAGGGAACTTAAAGTATTTGGAATACAATGAAAAATTAGAGGTAAAAAACCGGAATATCTAACTAGCGACAATGTTCCTGGCAATATATGCTAGCGTTGTGGCCACATGTCCGCTCCACCCCGTTGGGTAAATTCAAACGTATATGGCGGAGAAACAATACGAGCTTTTAAAATGCTTAAAGAAAAGACTTGCGTGGGAAGTGCGTAAGGATTCACTGCTAAAAATGTAGGAGTTGTCATGAGATTCTGAGATGCTAATTTCTTATAAACAATTTTGTATCTCGAAAACGAAAGACAGTACCGCCGACGGAATTGCGGAGTTTTGTATCTCGTTTAAAGGCTATTTAGAAAATGCATTAATTTTTGTGCAAAATTAAAAAAATGAAAAATTTCCAATTTTTTCAATTCTAAAATGGAAAGGGGTCCCTGTTCCGGAACAGAAAACTGCAAGTTAACAATTTTTGCAGCAATTAACAATTTTATAGAGAATTCTAAAATCCGTGCAATTCCTGCTGGGCAATGTCCCCAAATTGTCTTTGTGGTGAATATTGCAAACAATTTTTACAAGAGATGAAAAATGATTGCTAATACTTTATTTGTTGCAAAAATACTGTATATGGACTTGATCTTTGAATTTTCCTGTTTTGTTCTAAATGGTTTCCTAGAAGTCATCTATCGATTCGAAATATACACGATTTTGCCGAATTTTATAAACATATGAACAATTGTAAATGTGCAATTTTAATGGGTTTTTATTGATAAATCTATAGTAAACTTGATATTTGATAAAGGTCCTGGATTATTTATAAACAATATTACTGAAAGTAAACGGGTATGATAATGTACATGTTCTAAAGTGAGTGTTATTATATTCCGTATCAACGTAATTTCTTAAAAAAGAATTGTGTTAACAGTGGTTAAACGTATGTATTCGTATATATTTCAATGTATTTACTTTGATGTTTATAAAAGTGTATCATTCTATGTATTCTTATTTGGAAATACCTACATATCTGAACTAGAGACGTCCGCCATTTTCTACGACGTAATTTTGCTAGGTCACTTCTCCTCTCTTTTTGGGATTGGCTGCGGCTGTTTGAGAGGCTCCGCCTGCAACGTTTTGTCATGACAAAGGCTGCCCAAGCCGTGGAAAGGCTGAACTTGGCAGCAGAAGGCACGTTTAATTTTTCTTGCCAGAACTGTACAAAGTGATGATTTTTTCGTTCAGATCATTAGTCCATTGAACTCTCCGTCGTGGCAAGCCTGCCTTAGTGGTCCCAAGTGAACTCTGACGAGCACTGCGCTTAGGTGCAATTAACAGATCTTACGCACTGCTTCCATCGGCTGTAGTAATTTCGTGTATCCCGATGTGAGCCGCATGTTTAGCATCACTCCACTAATGGTTCGTGTGCTGTCACAGACAGCGCTAGTTCCATCTGTGTCCTGGCACTCCCCAGGCAGCGTCTCTGGTCCTAGACAAATTTCCAATGTTCTCTCCAATTCGACATGAGAGTGTTCTGTTAGGGCTGCTACGTCATGGTCTTTACACCTGCCATCACGTACGCCCCACATGAAGTGTTGCTTCTTCCGCCCAACGTTGGTCCTTGAAGACTGCCCCTATTACCCCGGGCATGGGCTCCCCTTACCAACCCTCGAGGAAAAGGGTCACTTTGAGGCCAAGTTCGTGTCTTCTGAGGACTGCCTCTTCTGAGCGTCCTCTTTTGGTGTTGGTGAGGTCCTCTTCTGGAGAACGTCTTCGTCTGACCCCTCCTCCTCGACCTATCCGGCAAGGGAGGCCCTAGTAGAAGCCACGTTACCGCCGGCATACCTCTCAGGGTCATCGGATTACTCAAGCTCCACCACCAACATCAAGTCCTAGGACTACTGAGGGTTATTATTATTATTATTATTATTATTATTATTATTATTAATGTAATAATAATAATTTTTAAAGAACTGTTCCCTGACTAAGACTCTAACGCGGGTTTCCTGTTTTATTCCCAAGTTGCTTTAACCACAAGGGATGGTCGATTATTAAATAATAATTGATTAATATTTAACGATTTTTTTATTAGATTAATATGTATCGATTAATTGATCCGAATTAATCGATAAATCTTATGCAATCGATTAATTTTTCACATGTTTTAAATAATGCGTAAATCGCTAATTTTTAATTTGTAAATTAATTAATCGTTTAGTAGCTTTTTAAGGATTTTAGTTGAGCGTTTAGTAAGTTTTAGAAGCAAGGCACGATTTAATTAATAATATTTGTTTATTCTTTATTAAAATTATTCCACACACATACTCATGAGACAAACGACTGTAACTCAGTATAAAATGAAAATGAGAATTCTTAGAATCAGTTACACCAATATTTGTAATCTAACGTTGTACTTGTTTGAGGACGATTCTAGGAAACTGATACTTCTTTCTTCTTTCATATTGAATATAATACCATCAGTAAAATATTAGATCATACATAGTGACTTTTCATTTTATTAGTTTTACTAACATGAAATTAATCGCATATGTTTGCCTCTATTATGTTTTTGAGTTAGAGAAAGAACAGATGAGGAATTGTGTTGCTAAAATTCAAAAGTAGAGATGTACATTTGAATTTTTCTTGTCTTGAAAATTAGCTAAAATCAAGCTAAAAATCGGAAAATATAATCGATATGTGCATTAATCAGTGGAAAAGTAATCGATTTGAATTTTTGATTAATTGTATAAAATAATCGAACGATTTTTCGCGAATCGTTGTACTAATCGCGATTAAGTCCATCCCTACTAACCACTAAGCTATTGAGACGACAATTCTTTGAACAGTTTCACAGTTCGGTGTTGCCACATTCTGATATACAATTTTCACCATATTGGAGATGCAATTATAGCCGGTAGAGCGATACAAGACGCATTCTATTGTCGATTGTCTCGCTGGTTTGCTTTCGCTGCTCGGAGGTCGCGCCCGCTCGTTATCTACTTGTGAAATCTTAGCGTCACGCTGTCAAGGCACGGAACTGCCGGGACCGCACATTCTCTGCTATTCTCGGCAGTGTCTGCAGTCAGCGTAGAGAAATGGTGTTTTTCCTCTATCTATGGAATCGGAGGAGGGTGCTCTGTGCGCACTTTCTTGGTAATTTCAACGTATTTTGCATGCGATAAGCACCGTGATCTATCCTACAAAGGGGACAGTAATTTAATGCAGAATTTTATTTATTTTTTATAATAAAATAGTAGTGTTAAACTGCACATACTTCCTCGCATTATTTGTAATGGTAACTCAACATTACGCGAAATATTCTCATATTTTCAAATATTTTTACATTTTATTATTTAAAGATTTGATTTTGAATAAAATATTAAGAAAAACCTCGTGTTTTACTGTTACAATTGTAGGAGCATGCTGAAAAAATCTAACTTTTGCAAATAATTATTTTTGAAAATACAGATTGTTCAACGATAATGGGACTTGCACCACTTTTCTAAATTTCTTTGTTCTACCCCCCCCCCCCAAATGGAGCCATTTTTTAAAAAAATCTGTAAACGAATTTCTTTTAAAATGTTTATTTCACGCACAAATATGCAGAAACTACTCATATTTCCAAAAAGAATTATATGACCTAATTGAAACATTCAACTTAGAAGAACAAATTTTATTAAGGAAAAAATCTAACAATTTTGTAATTATAGACGTAAAAATTTTACAACTTTTGAAAGACTTCATTGAAAATGGGAGCTGTGCTATTTTTATAAGGATACTTCGCTCTATTCGCCAAGAACTGTTTGAAGCCATTTTTGACAAATCTTTGACTATATTATTAATGCATCATGTGAAGTACTCTCAAAAATCAAAATATTCTATTCAAATTAGGGCCTCTAGTTCGGCCATATCGATCGGCGATTATCAATTTTGGAGAAAATCGTCTAAACGTTGTAGGCGCTGGTGTTGAGGGCGGAGGGTCAGAGACGTGCCGTAAATCTATAGCTTAGGGCATCAACTGTTGTCACTGCAGTCTCTCTAATCGGGGGGGGGTCCTAGGTTCGAGTCCCGACGGTGGTAGGATTTTCGCCACTAGCTTGTCAGGCTAGGCAGAATTCAGCCGCTACCTGGAGGAGAATTACAGCGGCGGCTGCTCTGATCGGTAGTTTTTCGTGGTTTCTCCGATCAACACCACACGAATGCCGGAGCAGTACCTTAAAAAACGGGCCACCGACCGCGATCTTTCCTACCGCTTTCTTGTTCTATCCTTACACACATATACTAGCACACATGTCGGGAGCTTAGAGCTTGACACGGCTGGGGCGGGGTGCCGCTGATGGAAGATACAGGGTTCGGGAAACCCCCGCTGGCCGACGGTAGGTCGGCGCGAGATCTCGCCATCCAACTGCGGGAGACCATCGCCACCTTCCAAAGAAAAATATGCATTACATTTACGGAACTACTGACCCAAGTAGCGCCCGGAACCACGAACAATCAATCAATTGAATGTTGAATAAATTATGCTTTTAATAGAAATGCGCAATGTGTGCAATAAACGGTTTCGGGAGATCCGGTGACTTTCCCCACAATCGCAATCCATCGTTGCCTGTTAGCCTGCCTGATCCGGCTGTGCCGTAACTTGCATACTCGGCACATTGGTACATTCGCTGAGAAGATTCGGTACTGGGTGTCTGACATTTGTCTCGAAACAGTAACTGTAACCAAGCGGTGACATTGTTACAAAGTAACCAAAGTATTTTTTTAAAAGAGTGTAGTAACTTTTTACTCTACTGTAACAACCCCCTTCTTTTATTTACGACACGAGAACGAATACAGATATTATACAAAAGATATTGTTTAATATTTGAAGAAAACGTTATACATGTCTCAATCTTCCTTGGTTTGTTAATGTTAAACCTTTAAATTTAGGGTATTCGGGTTCATGGTATTTACCTCCACTATTCCTTCTGGAGACACGCGAAAATATATGTGAAATTACGACGCAAAACTGAGTCTTTTTCATAGTTATCTTTTAAGGAGTTTAATTACATTTAGTAATCGGAGGATGAATTTGTTGTTTTTCTTTCAATTTTTTCAAAGATGCCAAACCAAATACTCGTAGGGCCCCGACCCCCCAAAGAGTAAGCATCGACCATGATATGGCAGCTTTCTCTATATTCTTATCGTAATAACTATAAGATGCAGAGAGTCGTTACAATACATTCCCAGTTTTCTTGATAGTACTTGTTTTTGTAAGCCCCACATGATCGTCGATAGGGATACCTCGTTGCGAGATCGTGACTGTGAGTTGAAGATTGCTGTGAAAAAAAAACAACTACCAACAGTCAGTCTACAGGAATCCAGATAAATGAACTTACGTTTCTCCTGTTACAAAAACAGAACCAAAAAAATGAACACACTCATTGCCTTCAAGTTCACATGGAATTCCCATCAAGTAAGTTTGTGTATAATCCCAAGACACAGGATTTCCATGCAAATGGATTTTTTTTATTTAAGAAGAAATTTCGTACTTTGTAAATACTTCGTAGAAACAAACTTTGTAAATACACGTTTCATGAAAAACTCGTTTAAAATACACATACTTTTTCCGTGCATTTTGGCATGTTTTGGAGAAATTCATGCATAATGCATGTTTGGACGTTTTTGAAATTAATGCTGCATATTTAGTCTTCTATCTATCATATTAAGTACTTTCTCTGTATAATTTGTGAAGATAAAAACAGGCGCATGTTTTCTATAAATAACATATTGATCCTAGATCCTGATAGCAATCAGTTGTCTTCGGTGCTTATTGTTATACCACACATTTTTATCTTTCGGTACGCTACTTGCATTTGTGAGGCGTGCGGGAAGAACGATCGCGAAATGAATTATAAAAGACACGTCGCAAAAAATACGGAAGATATATGAAGACGAAACTCAATATCCTTTGATAACCGAAAATATGAGAGGACAATTATCAAGAGCAAGCTCTCTGTCTGCTCGCGTGCAACAAAGCATTAACACAAGTTTTTTAATTGTGAAGTTAAGTATAAAATGGCATCTTCTAAGGCATCATGTGCAACACTTCTCAACCAAAGGATTGGAAACGATTGTCTGAATACTCGATGGAAATGAAATTTATTGCAATTGCTGTAATAAAGAAGTAAGATGGCTAAACTGTAAAAATTGTCAAATAAAAAAATATCTAGTGGTGATGTTTTCCTAGCCGAAATGTTTAGTGCTCAAGTCTAATGTTGCTGCAGAAATTATATATTTTGAAATACTGAAATTCAGAAAAGGATAAAACAATATAAATGAAATAGATATGATACGACAAAATAACTTTAATTTTTATTGAAGTGAAAATAATTATTTTCGGGATACTAATATGAATTTTTAGCAGGTTTGAGATTTTTCAAGAAATTGTTTTGTAGAAATTGTTTGGCGAATTGTTTTTAAATAATTGTTGTATGTATATCGATGATTGGGATTATTATGATGGGATGAATGATTGGGATAATGGATATGATTATCTCGTGGAATGTATATTCTTTTCAAACTTTTTCTCTAGTTTCAGAATTTTACCTTTATTTTTAATGTTAGTGAAGAAATTGTAAATCGCATTTCTTATTTTTTCTTTTAATTTCGTACTAAGAGTATCGCTGGGCCTATAAAATTATTTTTATCAACAAGAGAAAGTAGTACAACAGAACAAGTACGTACTAAATCAGATTTCTACTACCAAATATCAAATTCGAGCCGATAATATTTACCCTGAGAGTTTGAACCTGAACATTTACTTAAATACAATTTAGTATAGTACGCTTGTTTCAAATTAAATTTGACATTAATTTGCGTCAAAATTTGAGTACAATTTGTTTCAAAACATGGTAACTTCTAATACTAAGCAAAATTCTAATATTTATCTTAAGAAATATGTAGCTCTATATTATCGTCTCCTATATTATTTCAGAAGTAGACACACTTTTACGACTCTTACACGCAACCGATATTTACAAGTAAGTTCTCTAAAGAAAGAGAAGTTCATGGAGACGTGACAAAATACACTTTGACTTTAAAATATGAATGATTTGTTTAAAACGGTTCTAAATATTCAAGTCGGATGCATCCCGCAGCACTCAGTCAGTAATATCTTTAAATAAGTCCTAAACGGAGCGTTCTAGGGCTTTAAAAACTAAAATTTTGACCCTAAAGGCATCAAAGAAATGTTCTCCGCACCGTAATCTACAGGAAGAAATATTCTTGGACATTCTACTAAATTGCTGCTGGTTCGGCACTTATCGATACTACCTGTGCCACCCACATTTCACCCCATTTTACCCTTGGTGATGGTAGCCATCTTTGTGACGTCACGCTTAGAAGGCTTAGATTCCTCGATCTTATACTATTTATGCTGTCTGCGTACACCGTGGTTCAGGCAGACTGACGAGGTTTATTTGGATAATTATTAATTCAAGATTAGATCTCGCAGCAACAACTAGAAGTACTATTAATACTTGTTGATTACCTATGAAGATTGTTTCTTATGCGTGTAGTGAAAACATTCATTTAACGTTTTGCCGAGATCTGTAAGTGCTGTGGACCTAATTGTGGAGGGATGTGGGTGTACAGTGAAGACGTGTGTTGTTAGGTTTGGTTTGTGTTTTACCTGTACCAGCATTTTCGTTATCAGCGGTGATTCAGTGAAACTTTCAAGTCAGCGTATTCAGTCACGTAGCTTTCACAAGAGTAAACAGCTTTTTTTCATTTTTTGCGACCATCACGAAAAGTGAGAAGCTAACTGTCAAAGAATATCGAATAATTACTTCAAATATTTTTAAGGGAGTATTGTGAATTGTTCCAAAAAATCTTTCGATAATACTGAATAAATCTTTAGTGAAAATTTCTTTTCCACATTATTTGCATTTTTTTCATTTTTATTTGATATTGTGTTAGTACAATGGAAGTTACGTTTGTACAGTTTTAAACAATAAGTACGTTTCATTAACAAATTTTCCTCTTAGAATGGAAATAGAATTGGATAGGGAAGAGTGTGGGGTTTAATGTGCGGGAGTTCTCGCACGTACGGGTACGCGGAAATAGTAGGGGAAACTTGCGTTATGGCACAACACAAAGAACGAGCTTTTTAAGTTAACTAAAATAAAATAGCTTGAATTAAATTAACAACAAAAATCAAAACACGCTAGCCTACAATACTATGTGAATTAATTTAAAAAAGCAACCAAATTTAAATTTATAAAATAAATAGCGCAAGTCATTCGACAACTGCCAACGATCACAATCCAGACGCACGATTTAAATGTTGGCGGTATCTGAATGTCTGTTCATCAATGCCCAGTTGTAAACTTCCTTTCGGGGAAATAATATTTTTAAAGTAATAATTCGATTCTACTATTAGAAAACCGAAAAATTAAGAAAGCTTTTAGATGTACTTTGGATGTCTATAGATGGCAGCTGGGAAGAGAATACGGCATACCGGATTAGCTAGTCGAGACCAAAGGAAATAGAAAACTAATACGGGAAAGTCTGTGCTATTCTGTAGCACCACTAGTTTTAAATTCTTATGTATCTCTTAAAAGTGCAACTTCACATATAAGTATGTATAGTAAGCAATATTGCGTTAATTCAAGATTGGCTCATCTATCCGTAGTTTTAATTGAG
Organism: Gryllus longicercus; assembly: GCA_038098605.1. Lineage (NCBI taxonomy): Eukaryota > Metazoa > Arthropoda > Insecta > Orthoptera > Gryllidae > Gryllus > Gryllus longicercus. The sequence continues at coordinate 920,735 of JAZDUA010000130.1, forward strand.
CTCCGTCAGGATCGCTAGATGTATGCGTGATCTACTCTAACTAGCCCAAAAACGGGTTGAGCTGGGCTACTGTATAAATACGTATACTGTGGTTTTATACAATTGGCCAGTATTAATTACCTTTGCACAACTCTTTTTTTCTTCGTATAAACTCCCAAAAGGAATTTTCTCAGATGGATCCTTCATCATTCAATAACGAATTATTTACCCTCCCTTAAATAACAACACAATTGCGCATAAATTGAGAATTTTAACAATGCGCATTACGTTTTTATTTTCCCGTATACGTACGTATATATGGAGGAATATACGTAGTAAAGGCAATGTAATACTGCAGAAAATCGATTTCGAGATTTCGACGGAAATACACGTTTTGGGGTTCCCTGATACCGAATAGGTGTTTTTTTCAAAACGTGTATCTATCAGTTCGTCTGTGAACATCACTAACGCCTAAATCAAACGTAGGATTTTTTTTTCCAAATCGAAGAAGTTGCTGTCCATCTGGCTCGAGTCGAAGCTTTGAGATTTTGAAAATTTTCTTTAAAATTTGGAGGTATTTTACATGAAGCTCTCCAAACAGTTTCAAAATTTTCTCAAAAACGGCTCTAAACTTTTCTTCAAACTTCTTGTAAGAATAGAGAAAAATACACTAATAAATGTAGCATAGGTCCGTTTTTCACTGAAAACTCTAAGTATTCCAAAATTTCACAATTTTTTGGGCGGCTTCCAACTACAAAATTAAAGATAGGGATTTTTCCTTCGAATGAAATTTGTTCTCCATAGTGAGTTCTTTCATGAAGGTCATGTACATTTTTGGAAAATGTTAGTAGTTTTCGCGCAATATGTACAATTTGAAAAAATTACAAAAACAAGATATTTTCAAGAACGGCTCCAATTTTTTCTTTAAACATTTGGTAGCAATAGCTTTAAATGCACTCTATAAGATGACTTCATGATCCATATTTCTCTAATCTTTTGATTTTGTAATTACAGAAATGTATTTTTTTTACTTCTCTCTCACGTCCTTAATATTTACATTAGCGGCGATTTGTTCACATTATATTAATGAGTACATGCGCATTAAAATAATAATGTCATATAAAGTTTCTACATAACTCAACCGTATTCTGTGAAAACTAGCTCAAAAATCCTCATTTTCAGAAATGCTGAAATGCCAATTTCTCAAAAAACTACTCGAAATTTTTTCTTCAAACTTTTCGAACGGATTTTGCAATCTTTAATATGATATGAAGATCATTTCATAGTCTTTTTTTAATGTTTTTTCAAGAATTACACAAATGTAATTGTTTTGAAAGTTCTCTCACGCCGTTAATATGTACATTTCCAGCATTTTTAAACACTTTTGTGTTTGTGAATTAAAGTGTTCCAAATGACTTCCAATGAAAGTTTTCGAAAACTCAAAGATATTCTGTGAAAAAGAGCTGCAAATTTCGAATTTACAGTAACGGCAAAGAGCCATGTTCTTAAAAACGGCTCCATATTTTTCAATAAAAATTGCCAATTAGGACGAAGTTGTACCGTTTAATATTCTTAAATTAATATTTCCGTTCTTCTCTTAGGAAACCGAATATTTAAGAAAGTTTAAAAGAAAATTACTTTGAGCGGGGTTACATGGCATGTTTTAAGAGTATGTGGCATGTTTGTATAGCTAGCCAAGACCAAAGGAAATAGAAAACTAATATGGGAAAGTCTGTTCCATTCTATAGCACCTCTATTTGTTATTTGTTCTATTTTGGGACGGTGCAGCACCATCGGGATCTTCCTGGCCTGATTGATTTGAACTTTCTCGGCATCGTGGTGGATTTGGGATTGGGATTGGCAAGGTAGCAGCTAGCGCCTTTCAGGTCTCGCTTGGTCATTCCCTGCAATACTAATGGCGTGGGCTCAAGTCGAGAAAACCCGGGTCATGAATGACACACACCGGTTCAAGAATTTATTCAACATGCTTCAAATAGATATAAATATACAAAATTTATAATATAAATATACATATAGTATTCTATTGTTCATATTTATATCAATAGAGCGGGTGTACGAAAATTTATGCTTGAGAACGTGAAGTGCCAAACACCAACGCATGATAAGTTGCCTACCAATCAGGGGCAAATTACTATGATTCTCTTCTCTCTCTCTCTCTCTCTCTCTCTCTATATATATATATATATATATATATATATATATATATATATATATATATATATATATATAAGAGAATCATAGTAATATATGATTAGTTTTTGGTTACCTAATAACAAAACGGAAGCACTCTTTTATGAATATTAAAAAACAGTAAAACCATGTCCTAGATTGTAATTTTTTTTCGAAAAATTTACAGCCGTTTTTAAGAAAATGGTGCTTATTCCCTAATTTAAATTCGAAATTTGAAGTTCTTTTTCACAGACAAGTTTTGAGTTTTCGAAAACCTTCATTTGAACACTTTAATTGACAAATAGAATACAATTTAAAATTTCTTAAATATGCTTATTAACGGCGTGAGCCCTGCCAAAAGTTCAGAGAAATAAATTGGAGCCATTTTTGAGGAAATCTTGTTTTTGTAATTTTTTAAAATTGCCCATTTTGCTAGCAATATTGCGCAAAACTATTAAAATTTCAAAAAATATTCACGACCATCATCAAAGAACTCACTATGGAGAACAAATTTTATTTGAAGAAAAATCTTAATCTTCAATTTTGTAGTTTTAGGAAGCCTCCCAAAAAATTGTGAATTTTTCGAAAATTTAGTTATCAGTGAGAATCGGACCTCTGCCACCTTTATAAGTGTATTTTACTCAATTCTTACAAGAAATTAAAAGAAAAAGTTTGAAGCCGTGTTTGAGAAAATGTTGAAAATGTCCGGGGGCTTCATGAAAAGTATCCCAAAATTTTAAACAATTTTTTTCAAAATCTCGAAGCTTAGACTCGAGCCAGATTAACAGGGGTTTCTTCGATTTGGAAAAAAATCCTACGTATGGTTTAGGCGATAGAGGCGATCACAGACGGACGAAGAGAGAGACGGACGTTTAAAAAAACACTTTTTTGGCATCATGGGATTCCAAAACGTGTATTTCCGTTGAAATCTCGAAATCGATTTTCCGCAGCAATACATAAGTTTCCCAATACTATGTATCATTCTCCGTATATACAAATGTTCCCCTCGCAAGAAACGTTTGGGTGAAATTCTAGGTTCCCAACCGTTCAAACAAACTTGGACCCACTTCGATCCAGGGGAGCCGCGCGTTGACCAATCGCTACAGCCAGAGCCTTAGTGATTGGCCATGTGATTGGCGCAAACTACCATGGGGCGGGAAAGAGGCTGTTCGTAGACGCGGTAGATCGTTTGTTCACGTATGAGGCGAAAATGTCATCTCTCGGAGAGATTTCGCCTACGCGTACTCCATGACGGAAATATATTTGTAAGCGGATGTTTTCGGTCGAGTGTTGTTCTCAGTAGACCAATGCATAATTTTCAACAATTATAGAAACATGTAGCAATTAATTTGCAACACCTACCGAAACTGCTCTTTTGAAATATTCAACTAAGACACAATTTTGGGCCTTACCCGGCCGTTAATGCGTACATTTCGGAATTATTTATAAAATTGTTAATTGTTGCAAAATTGTTAATTCGCGTTTTTCTGGTTTGGAACATCGGGGGGATACTCCCCACTGTGTCAAATATTTACATTGTTTATAAATTTGCAAATGTTGCAAATTGTTTTATTTATTATTTTTATTTAATAGGTAATTATTACAAACAATTCTTACTTGATCCTATGTGGCTAGGCCGAAGGCCTTTAAGCCATTACAATACCTACATCCTTTCGCGTTCTAATCTTTCGAATTCTGGTATTCACCCCAAATGGTCTCTCCATCGCATCAAAGCCGCGGAAAAGAGACCATAAGGTACGGCTCAGGAAAAACCCCCTGAAGGGTAGAAAACCTGCCGTCAGGAGCCGAGTACATACTAATCTATCCGACGTTTATTTTAACTATTTATTTTCTGGCGCGGGCGTCCCGCCGTCTCCTTCCAGTGCTTGGCCTCCTCAGCACCTGAAATCAAACGGCGCCACAGAAGATCGTCCGCACCAACGCCTCTGCCCTTATATTTTCGATCCCCCTTACCTTCACCCCCTAATGTGCTTATTACTATGCCAGTTTTATTTTATTTATTATATTGACCTGTTACTTACCAATTGACTACGACTTATGACTTATTTCTTAACTGTTTACTAACTTAACATAAAATTACTGATTAACTTACTTATTGTTAGCTTATTGACTTATTTATTTCTCTCCAGTCTAGGCTCCGCTCAAGCTAACCGGTGTTGTTTCCCACTCCCTAATTTCAGTTTACCTAATGGTCCGAACCTTTCCTAAAAATGTTCCTAATTCTTTCATAAATTTTGACCTTTTATCACTTAAAATGTTTTGGGCGAGCGTTACGTTCCTGTTTAGGAAGTAGTAATTGCCCATTCTCATCCATTTTCTTCTCCATGATTCGGTTGCACAGCAAATTAAGAGGATGTGGATCCAGTCTTCCCTATCACCGCAAAGCACACAGATGCCATTACCACTTGCGTCCTTTAGTCTACGCTGCATCCATCCCCCAACCCTGAACCAAGCGTATCCCCCTCTTGCGTCCTTTCCGAGAGTATGAACGTAACTTTCGCAACCCCATAACGGACTCGCATGGATTTGAGCTACTAGCGTACGTTTTTCAGCCGTTGCTGCCCAGATCTCTTGCCTTTTAATATACGCAAGTCTATTGGAAATCAGCCGTTCTATCTCACAGGTTCCCCTATTTCCCACCATTTCCGAAGAGACGTCTCCCAACCCTACGCGGTCAAGTAGCCGTTTAATTTTGTACACCCAGTAGCGATGGTCGCTTCCCTGCCATTGCACTCTAAAGCACCTATGTATAAGTGTGTCAGCCTGTTCATGTACTAATTTAATCCAAAGTGTAATAGGTTTCATTTTAAAATCTCTCCAAATTCCTATACTACCGACCTCTCTTAAGACACCGGCATTTGCTGCGCATCTAGAAACTCCTAGAATTACTTTGAAATAATCTGTTTCGATGCTTTCTAGTCGATCTACCCTATCCACTCCCCAGATTTCTGCCCCATAGTTCATAGCTGGGAAAACTAACGATTTGAACATTGTATCGCACACTTTTACCGGCAATTCCGGAACCCTGCGCACTGCGCAAATGATTTCTTTGAGCGCAATTCTTCCTTTGCTGTGAGCCGTCAATATGTGATTATTCCATCCCCCATTCATGGAAAATTTTGCACCAAGATATGTAAATGTTTTGACGCGGTCAATTTCTTCCCTAGTGTAGTACCATTTCTCTTTGCTACCCCAGATAAACCCATTCTTGAAGACCACTACTTTCGTTTTTTGAATATTTACTTTTAGTCCCCATGTCTCACTATACCGTTCTAGAATATTTAAACTCTTCTGTAATCCCTCAATCGTCTCCGAACATAAGACTAAATCATCAGCATATAGTAGTCCGGGAATTTTCAAGTCATCAATTACCGGAGCCGCTGTATCCGCTTCCTGTATCCATGTCAATAAATCATTTATAAACAAGATAAACAGCAGCGGTGAAAGAGGACACCCCTGTCTTACTCCTACTGTCGATTTTATTTTTTGCGTTGTACTTCCGTCACCGCACCTGACGCAGAAATTTACTTCCTTATACATGCTCTGCAACACTTTTAAAACTTTACGTGAGACGCCTAGCTCATTTAGTTTTCGCCATAAAGCATCCCTATTAATAGAGTCAAAAGCCTTTTCAAAATCCACAAAACTGCAATATAAGTGGCCCCGTTCACGCGCCAGCGCCTGTTTTACTAGGGTATCAAACACAAATATATCGTCGGTTGTCGCGAAGCCTCTCCTAAAGCCTGCTTGCAATACTGATATTTTACCGTACTTTTCCGCCCATTCACTCAGTCGCCCGTTGAGTATTTTACAGAACAGTTTGCTCAGCGCTGGCAAAAGACTAATTCCGCGATAATTTTGTGGGCAGTTCGCATCCCCTTTATTCTTAAAAATCGGTTGGAGGATAGCTGTACTCCACGTTTCTGGATACGAGCCGGAATCAGCAATTGCATTAAATAACTTCATAATACTCTCTGGGTCTATGTGCCACAATTCCGAAATAAATTTTGTCGGAACGCCGTCCGCGCCGCCTGCCTTTTTATTACTCATTGTTAGAATATCCCTATTTACTTCATTCCAGGTTAGAGGTTCGTCTAATTCAGGCACAATTGTTTTATTGTCTTCCCTACATCCGCTTTAAACTGATTACAAAATTTCGCAATGCGATCGCGCTATCATTTTCCGTTTTCGAGATATTTATTTGTTTATTAGAACTAAGCATCCCATAATTACCTCCATTTTGTCACTCATTCCATCGGCTCTCCGCACTCACGTATTCGGAAAAGAGAAGTTTGCAATATCTCGCTTTTTCGTTTGTTCGCTTCATACGCTTAATGTCGACGCCAAAGGCGAAATCACGGCCTCGGTAGCGCCACAAGGCGGTAAACGTAGACTACGCTCCGAGGTCGGGATTAAGGAAAATTTATTTTAAAATTTTCTCTCTATATATATATATTTCAAACAAATCCAGTGAGACGAAATAGTGATTAAACAAAATTAATATTTTAAATGTTATTACCACTGTATCGTAACTCCCCCGTAATATCGTAGGGCACGATATTAATAGTGCAAGCAAAATAAAAACATAAAAAAATGGATTTTAATTTCGACCCATGACGAATTAATACTTTCAACGAAGAAAATTCCCAATACACGAACGTGAATCGAACCTATGACATTGCTTTAATCATTTAAACATTTTTAATATCGACAAAACGCTATAAAACTCGCCAATTTTCGGGCTATTATATCGTCGATTCGGTAAATGTAAACGTTTAATACATTGATGAATCTCTAATATAGACATGCGACTATTTCATGTCCGCATCAGAGGTTTCAAATTTTAAAATGTTGTTAGACTGATAGAAATAAAGAAAATACGTGTGAGTGATTAAGTTGAATGATTAAAAATAATATGCTCACTTTGTTTAATTAAAAAGAAAATCATATAAATAAAGTAAAGGTAGACGTACTCCCATTACATCTGCAAATCACATGCTTGCTCCTCGTTATCCCAAAGGGGCGGCGCAATTTCTGAGGTGTAAATGACGTCGGTGTGGCTGCCTCGGTACCGTGGGAAGAGAGAGAGGTACGAGAGATAGCACGAAAGTGAGTCGGAATAGAAGGGATTGGTAAGCGCGGGCGCGAGAACCAACCGGCCAACTGCGTTGGCGAGGCATACGAACGCTGACGAAACACACGGCAGTCGGTCCCAGGGAGGAACTATGGAATTCTTTTTCGAATTCTTTACCGAGAGAATTAAGCCTAATTTATGATATCTATTACTGCGAGAAATTTTGTGTCAGAATAAACTTATAGTAACGAGAGACTTATAGTAACGAGGTTTGTTTCTTATAAAAATTTTAAAATGTTAGTGGTTACAAAGCAAGGGACACGAAATATTGTAGTATAATCATTTACGGGAAACACGCAATAATATAATACATTATTTACTATATATACACTTCCTATCACGCGTACTGAAATTCATGATAATATTTTTAAAATAATTGTAATTTTGACGTTACTACAGTATTATTATCGATATGCAAGCAATTCACACATTTTGTTATGCGTCATGGGATTGAAATCGCCTACTTTTTTATCTAAGCATGATTTAACGAAAACAATGTTTTCGTTAATTAATTAAAAATACTATCGGGTGTCAAAAGTAAAGAATTATTGCAGTATCGTAATTGTTTACACAATTTTGAATAAGGTTGAAATTTTATCGAGATAATCCCTGGAAAATAAGTAGGGAACATATGTGAAATATTATTGTAAAAATATAATTGGTATTATTTGCCATATATTTTTCAAAAATTGACAATTTTTTAATATGCTACTGAAGAGATTACTACTATCCCTTCCCAGTGATATTCATTGCAAAATTGTAATATTTTATATTGTTAATAAATAATGTATTATAAAAATATAAATAAATTAATATAAGGATGAATTTTTAATTTTTATGTGGAAATTTGTGGAAAACTTCACTCAAGTTTCAATCAACTATTATCTTAAATGCTATATATAATCAACTGCTAAAAGAAAAATACGTATGAAAATCTTAAGTGTTATGAATGGATGTAGTTTACTTAAAATGAGCTATTAAGACAATGTAACAAACACACCTTTCAATAATCTTTAAATATATTCGCAGTTTGTTCTTAGGAAATTTCAATGCCGGTATGATTTTTTCATTAAATTTTTAAACGGGACACAGAGTCCTCGAATGTATTATCTTCCCAAACTATATTAAGTTTCAGTATGAGCCACAGAAAGAGTGACTGGAGTATTAAGCTCGATTGGAGGAGCACTCTCGTAATCCAAAGAAACTCCGGAAACCTTGGCTAGTGGTATTAAAGCACAGTATATGTAATTATACAGTAGCGTAGTTACGTTTAAATGCTTCATCTTCTTCTTCTTTCGAGTCGACGACTGCTAAATTCTGTTTTGCAGGTAAGTAGAGAGAACCAAGGCTCTCTGGTTTCCTAGGGCCAGGTCATCTCTGGATACACCATTAGGGCAGTCCGGGCAGGAGAGTAGATGTTCCATCGTCTCTTCAGCACCGCAGGAGCACATCACTGAGTCCAAATGATGACACGATGACAGCGCAAAAAGTACTTTATAACGAAGGACGTGTTGGTTAGCGACTCTATCGATCCGCGCGGCAATCAAGGAATACTACGCCACATTACAATTTGTAATACAGCATCGTTCCGCTAAATCTAACCAAAAAGTAAATGTTTTTGATGTGTATTTTAATTTCCTTATGCATGTAACTAAAACATGCGAAGAAGTTTTGAACAATTTTGAAGGGAAGAAATGATGGGAATGTAATGAATGTTAAAAGTGAGTAGTGGAATCAATTTCTTTACTATTCATAAAAATATCGAGAAATGTAATCTAAATAGTAAATAAGGGTATCTAGGGGGTTTAAAACGTTGGTGCGATGTAATGTTTTTTAATCATTTGGCCTTGAAATCCTAGGAATATACCACCACGAGGTTAAGAAATAATACGAATTTTCTTTTAAGTTTTGAACCAGCACTTAATAAACGCAATTTCACAAAGAAATCCATACACTTCAGTAGCATGTATCAGTATGCTTGACCTCCGCTAGCTACAGTATTTATACTCGCGGATACAGCTACCTCCGCTAGCTGTATGCGCGCGTATCACTAACTATCCAGAAAATGGGCTGAGCTGCGCTATTGTATAAATACGTATACTGTGATTGAAGTAAGACGCCGTTTTTATCACAGAAAACATATAGTCCTTGTTTTCTAATGTTAAGTTGTGAAATAATTTCAGCCATTGTAAGGTAAACATATGACGAATATTTTCTGGACAGAAGACGAATCCCAACACATAAATGTGCACCTAACCTCATTATACATTTGGTTTTTGGTCAACAGGCAAAACACCGGAGTTTCAATAATCTCACAAGTCAAAATTTCCGGAAATACGTCTACTTTCTTTATTATTTACATTAATCGCGATTTCATATCTTCTTAAATTACCTTAATGTGCAATGTGCTCAAATGTATTGAGTCTCTTGACAATTGCATAGTGCAATATTATTGGCAAAACTGTCTGAAATGATGTGAGGGATGTGTAGATTGATTTTAGATCAGATGATGATTATGATTAGGGTTTCAGGACGCTTCAGAGTCTAAAGTCATTGGAGCCCTGTCTGTTGGTATTAAGAACATAGATCCACTGGATCAGTGGTCAATTAAAATATGTTGTATTAATTACAAGATATAAGGATTAAAAATAGAGTAAAGTCTGGGTAATTGTAAAATAAAATAACTGACAACGACAATGTTACTTGAACAAAGCAAATTTTTTTTATAAAAGACATGTTAAAAATCATCCTCCTCTCTCTCAGATTAGATTCAATAGTTTATTTTCTTGAAAACGTTAAAGACTTTATAGAGAGAGGACTCATTGTTACCCAGCATCTACTTCAGAGTGTCGGCAAGGTGAAGCCTTCTCCGAATGTATCTTGAATTATTTCAGTGCACGAGAGCATGCTATACGGTAAGGTCTGTTCTTTATTTCTCGTTCTTCATTGCAGGAGATGACGAAGACCAGGGTTATACAGAGTTCTTTATCCTCATGAGTTTGAAATAAAGAGTTCTTCCACTCTATTTGCAATGCACACAGAATGCAACGCTAGATAAAAAGCTTGGTGTCAAGCGCAGGTACTACCATGGTGTAACCTGCTGGTCAGTCTTTGGATGAGGAATTGCATGTTCAATGAAACACATACAGAATTAATTCCACAACACATTTAATTAAAATTTAAATGATGATGAGCATGCAAATGAATGAATTTACAAAATTACTACATTTTATGATTTTAGTTATTGCGGCTTACTAGTTTAATTCAAGTAATTACAACAACAAAAAATGAATTTGGTCGCTACAAATAATATACCATATTGGTGGCATCTAGTGTCTCAGCTTCCGTCGTTGAGCAGTCTCTCCGCCTTTCAGCGGGAAACTTGAGACGACAGGAGCCGGATTCAGGGTCATCCACAAAACTCTTACTGTGCAATGGCGTGTCGAGTCTTGCTGAACGCCTGTGGCGCAGCGGGCACCCCTACACTCCGTCACAGCCGCCCGCGGCGGTGTGGCGTGATGACGGGCAGCCAACGGCACGCATCGGCCGTCCCTCTCTCGTTCGCTCAGGCCGGACACAGGACGACGATGAGCCAGTTCATGACCCACTGTGGCGTCGGCGATGTCGCGGTAGCGTGGTGATAGGCCGAGTTCGAGTCCAGAATCAGGGAAGACCGCAGTCAAAGTACCGGTCGAGGCACAAGTTAAGATAAACTCTTTAGTTCTAAGTGTTCTTAAGTTCTAGTGCGGAAATTAAACTGCAAGTTCATGCTAGCGCAAGTCAGTACTGCAATTCATTGCGAGTTCAAGCTTGAACGCAAGACATTACAAGTGCCTCATTGAGATGTAAATTTGCAAGTGCCAAGTCAAGTTCGAGACGCATGCTCGAGATGCAAAAACCAAGTCATTGCAAGTCAGAGCTTGAGATAGAAACAAAGTGACTCTTCGAAAAGACGGACGGCAAGTTCGAAGTTAGAAACCGAGTGCATCTTCGAAAGACAGAAGCGGCATGATTTAGAAGACTCGCACGTGACAGAACGAAGGCTTCATCAATCCCCTCCCCTGATCCGAGCGCCTCACCCTGATTCCCAAAAAACGGTTTAACGTGGCTCATACGCGGGGCGGGGGTGCATCTCTTTGTCCTCACGGCCAGCGAAATTCGACGCAGCTGTGGTCTAACGCCTCTAATATTCCTTAAAAAGAAGAAAAACAACCTCTGACTCGTAACGCATACGCTCATTATTTTTATCAAACAAGTACACGATTCACTAAAGTCTCAATGAATGTCGACACAGGATTTAACTCTATTAATGTTACTGTATAGTGTGTGTTCATGAATCTTCGGTATAACACGCAGATCACACATACCTGTTATGTTCAGGAAATGATATATTGTTATTCGGCTAAACATAGCTTTATTCGGTTTAATTTGGTACATTTGGCAAAACTCTATACAACTCAAATGCTATTCCCAAAGCAATCCCCCAATTTCTTAGCGGCGTGACGCTTCCTCGCCCGCCAGGCCGTCGCCTCCGGCCGTGTGGAGCGGAAGTCCCGGGCTGCAGCCTCCCTTGCTCGGCCGTCGCCTCCGGCTGTCGTCACAAGGGCCACGGCCCCAGTTGGACCGTTTTCAGGGGTGGGTGGTCGACTCTCCCTCTGCCACGAAGTAGTCGACAACACTCTGGGATAAAATCAAGAAAAAGGTATGGTTTGTGAATACGTCAGTGGTCGATACTAGCAATCTTACGATAGTGTATCAGGAGAAGATCCAGAAGTACCAAGAATTGGCTCATATTGTAAAGGAACAGTGGAATATCCTAGAAACAAAACTCACAGCCATTCTTTCAGCAACGGACACCATTTCGAAGACCTTAAAGTACTTGCTAGAAACATTCAGAATTAAAAAGATTGCCGCCATTAGTGTCCAGAAATCTGTATTACTCAGAACGAACTCATTGATCAAGAACTTTCTTGCAAGTAATGGAAGATTATAGGTTCTATAATAATCAATGTAAATATGTTTTTGAATTGTACACATAAATATGCATGTGTCTACGAGAACTACTAATTTTGTTTATTGATATACAATTAATTTATAATATGTATTAAGAATTTAGAAGTCATGCTTTGATAGATATCTGTGTGAATTCTGTCTCAGTACCAGTGAACTGTGAACGATTAATAATAATAATAATAATAATAATAATGATAATAATAATATTATGAATAACGACATTTTCGTCCTTGAATTATCGAAAACTTATTTGCATCGGAAAACGAACTGCGGATTTAATTTAAGATAAAATTAAGATAAAATTAAGATAAAAATAAGATTACATTAGTAATGCCTTTCCGGTTCTACTCCTACCACTACTAGCAAAAGGAAAGTGCGGATAATGAAGCTGCATTTTTTGTCCAGAAGCACATCAGGGGCCATCTCAGCATTTGCTCAATGGATCAGGATGACTAGACAAAAACCTTATCGAGGTGAGGGTCATTGACCCGGAAGCTGAAGTGCATTTCTTATTACAAGCATATTAAGTTTTTTTAAACATTTCACAACTAATGCGTAACACATCATTGTTAAAATTAATAGTATTACTTTTATTTTTGATGGTCAGTGTATTCTCTTATAGTATAGAAACAGTTTTGTAGCAGAAAATATTTTACTTTTAACTTAAAATTGTGTTCCGCTTTTAATTGTTTAATATCATCTAACAATGTGTTGTAAAATACATACATGTACATATGTGGATTTCTTGTAGTGAGCTGTTGATACTAATACCCGATGAATGCGATTTCTAGAACGTGTTGTGATTTAAGTATATCAGTATTGCATTGTGTATCAGTATTGCATGAAAATATGTTCCCACCGTTAAGTCAGTCATTCTTGACAAAAACTACAGATTCGTAAATAAATTTGTATGTAGGACTGGGGTGTAATTCTGTACCCATGATCTGTAACACAGTTACAGGGTTCTGTTGCGACGGTTTTTTATAAACTGCCAAAAAATAGCATCTTTCCTTAGCGTATGATATAGCATACAAACATGTATTACAAAGCTTTAAAAAATATGATCATTAGTAACTTCATTCCAAGGTCAAAAAATTACTGGGTTCTATAACAATGTATACAAATGTATAATAAAAACTAAAATAAATGAGCAGAAGTGTTGCAGTCAGTCAAAGACATTTAAAGTCATAAGTGATTTAAAGGTGGGAAAAGTGTAAAAAGAGTTGTTTTTTTTAAATTTTTTTTTGTTCAAAAAATTCTGGAAACAATCACAACTATCAATGTTTTGAATAGAAGTTTTAAGATTTTTTCGTAGATGTTCCAGGGTTGAAAGGCACAATAAATTGTTTTTCAAAAATAGTGATTTTTTGGATTTGATTTTGCCACTCGTAAATATCAAAAAATGTTTTTCTGATAGTAAACATTATTTTCTTATTTTCAATACTTTTTTCCAAACGGTAAAATAATGTTCAGTTCATGAAAAAAACACGTTTTTGGCAGTAGAGGGGTGGTGGTGGGAGGGAGGGCTAAGAAACCTTTCACATATATTATTTTTATGTTAAACATTGTTTAACTATTCATATGTCATTTGGTTTTAGAGAACGTTTTACCATCTTATCTAGAAGGACCCTTATGATTTAACTACTTGAACTCTGTTTAGATAAACGAAGTGAAAGGGTTGCTATTTGGAACTTATCTTTGGATCTTATCTAGAAGGACCCTTATGATTTAACTACTTGAACTCTGTTTAGATAAACGAAGTGAAAGGGTTGCTATTTGGAACTGTAGGCAGATATACTATACTCGTACAATAGGCAGATATTTTTCAATGCATGCAGCAAGTCTCGTGCTGAGAGTGATATTTGCAAATTGTGAGGCTACTAATTTTTTTAGACGGAATATATTCTTTGAAATACCAAAAAACATTGCACAGTACTGGTAGAGAGTATTACTGAAAGTGATTAAAATTGGAGTAGGTAGAGCTGTAGAGGATCTTACTGTCTTTTGAAATACCATTGTAGAAAAACTAAAGAAAGAAAGGAGTTAATGAAAACTGTAGATGCTTGATTCTTTGAAATACTTGAAATTGAAAATATTTTGAAGTTCCCAGTTTTTTACTTTTCTACTTACACAACAATGAATATACAACATGATTTGGAACGAATCTTTGGGTTCTCATAAAATGAAGGAAATGAAATATTTTTGTTTGATAATACATTTATCAATAATAAAAATAATTACAAATGTATTAAATATTTAATATAGACATGATTCACTGTGACAGTGGCGGATCAAAGAGAGCCACAGGATCAACAAGAGCTTGGGAGTAATGCCTACACCCCCTTGCGAATATTTCTTTGCAATTCTACTCAACTTATTCGCAGCAATTACCACACATTATTTGCATCACACAAGAAGAATTCCCAAAACGACTATATATTTTTAAATTTCAGCATTACAGTATCCATAGTTTTGTATTTCAAAAATAGAATTGTGTATTCTTATGTATATACTGTATTTGTACCCACAGCAATAAAGAGTAAATATTTGTAAATTATATGGAATACTAAGTAACAGATCATGTCTTTGAATGGTATTTTTGAAGTATAAAGATTCAAATGGAGAAATATATTACAACAGATACTTTGATGCATTTGTATGGTACTGTTCTATGACATTTGCAAATAATATTTTTACAATAAAAAACAAGCAGTCAAGATGTTCATGTTTCTTTGCACGATGAATTATTTTCTTCAAAAGTCTGTCTTTTTCCTGAATCTTGCGAATGAGGAAGCAACAATGGTATCTGCTCTTGATTGTTACCTTTGTTAAAAAAGGTAAAAAAACACGTAGCTTTCATCTACTGGATTATCATCCATAATAATATACTTTTTAAAGGGTGCCTCCAAATCCTTTATTCAGTTATTGAATAACTTTTATTTTTTTCTTTCTGTAGTGTTTTATATTTTAATTAAATGAAGTAGAATGATTTTCACTCAGTACTGAGGTAAAATTGTCTCAAATATCTGATTATACAAAGCCATCAGTTCTTTAAATGGAAGCAGAGAGCCATCTTTTAGTTGTATCTGAAGAAGTATACCTTAGTTTTCTTCTTATTCTTTTAGTATCATTTGCTTCATTTGCTTGGTGTTGAATTTCATTACTAACTTGAATTGGAATCCCATGAAATGAACTGTGTTGTTTATTTGCACCGTAGGTTTTCACTTTAGAATGCCCTTGAATAATCAAATACATGGGTCCTCTGAGTGGTTCTGCTGGTTGCTTGTAATGGGAAAACAAAGGATCTGTTGTTAGCAAAGAACTTGTAGATGTTTTCTCCGTACTGGTTGCTGTAGTTGCTAAAGCAGTATTCAAATGATCATAATGTTGATCCTGTTGTGATGGAACCATTTCATTTTGTAATAAGCTGTGTAAGAATCCAATATTGGCATCATGATCTGTTTTATCAGCATTTGTGAAAACTTGATTCTCAGTGAAGAACGGTGTCTTTGGATTCTTTACTTCATTGCCTGGGATGGAAGTGGTCAATGTCAAATCATTATTCTCAGCAACTGTTGCTAATTGAGTTTTTTCTGTCTTCCAGTCAGCCATTGTAGCATGAAACACGAGGTTTGCTTCTTCTTGTGTAATACTTGGCTGAGTTGAAGTACCAGGAGTGTACATTTGTAACGGTAAAATTGTTGAATGGTCGTCTGCTGTACTTTGATATTCAGACACGCTATATATATTAGGTAGTAATGGCGGAGGAATTAGCATGGTGTAAGGAGGCCTCTGTTGTTGAGGACGTACAGGATCTTTGAGATTTGTTGCAAACATATTTTTAGCAGTAGTCGTAGACGTCTCCTCAGAAGAAATATATATTTGCACACCCATTGATGATGATAATTGGTTTATAGAAGCGGATTGCTGTCGATAACCGTTTGAGTTATTATACGAGTTAACTGCAGGGGACAGTTTTTGTTGAATAGCTGTTCCTTCCAATAAAGGCATGGGATATGGATGGGGATGTTGATGTTGGTGGGGGTGATGGTGATGGTGGGCGGTGTAAAACTGATGTTGGTGCGTCGAAGCGAATTTGGGGCCGTCCACGAACTGAAGGAACGGGTCGTGGGCGTCCGGGGGCGCTGCCTCCGCCTCAGGCGTGGGGCTGTTGGGCAGGCGAGGGGCTGTGGACTGTTCTGCCCGCTGCGCGCTCAGGGTGGGCGGGTCCGGAGTGCGCGACGACGGCTCGATCCAGTAATGGACACGCTCCAACACAGGCGGCACGTAGTCATACGTAGGGTCGTTTTTGAGAGGGTCTCTGCGACCCAGTGGCGTCCATTCGTCATAGTCCATTCGCGGGGAGAACAAGCCGCGAGACTCCTTGTCGGGAGAGGCGTCAGCCGGTTCTGCAACACAAGGCAACAGGTCAGGCCTTCATACAAACGACATGTCCATACTGGTCTGTGCAGGGTTTTATGCGAATCCATTAGCTAGTAGCCGATGCCTGAATCCATAAGAGTTGCTTGTGTTCCATTTATGTACTTCGTAAGAAATTTTAGGTTTACTGATCATCTGTAACATAAAATATCGATGTTTACATTTTAAAAATGTTTTGGAAAACTGATTTACATACACTTATTTACAAGATGTTCACATGTGAGGTTTCGTAATTTCGAACTCTTTTGTCACTAAATATCGTTGAAAAACTACACAAAAACATGGATTTAGCAACAAACAAAGAAACAAAAACTTCACAACCAGCTCTTGATTTTAAGATCCATAGAAATGCATTTTAACTTAGTAGCTCACTGTATGATCTTCTTTCTCAAGGACTTCACCGTATTAGGTACTTGGAGTCCTCATTTCAAATTCCAAGTACAAGACACGACGATTGATTTCCTTCCAAGAACATACGTAACAATGTCTCTCAAACCAGGACAAGTTCAACGTACCGAGATCGCCTTAATACGGTAAAGCTGTCCACAACGACCTTACTCGTTCGTGTCACTTGATGTGTCGGCGAGGCCTCAACTTGAGCGCGACAGGTTACGACATTTTGGAATTTCCTTTTAAATGCCATTCTTGTGGAGGGAAATGTTTTCAAATACTGACACACTAACCCAGCAGTGATCAAACTTCACCTGTATTTGGTTAAGGAAGAAACAAGTTCTACCACATACAGGAATTGCAACAGATATAAACATCGAGATCGATCGAGTCTACGTGAGTCTGAACGCTCTAGAATGTGGAACGGTATTTGCACTTATTTAGTTCGAAATATACAGACGATTTAATTCTAAAGATAAAAATATCCAATGTGAAATGCTTGCGCAATCTTCGGTAGATGACATAAATTTAGAAGAATTAGAAACAGCAATAAAGGGGAAAAAAATCAAAACGTTCCGGGATTTCACGAAATAAATGCGGAACTATTTATATATGTTTGTTTGCTGTTAAAACTAAAACACCTCCACCTATTAAATGTATGTTGAAAGCAATGCAGTATCCCTGATGAATGGCAAATAGTAAAAGTCATTTACTTATTTAAAGAAGGGAAAAGAAGCTACTGTGACAACTATAAAGGTGTTGGTTTATTACTCACATGCTATAAAAAATGCAAACATTTTAAATAAAAGGCTTGTTAATATTTCTGATATTTTAATAATAGAAGAATAAAATGGTTTCAAAAAAGGACGCCCCTGTACCAATAATATTTTTACCATCCGACAACTTACAGAAAAATGTAGGAAATTTAATCTAGAGACCCATGGGAAAAGGAGATTACCCACACCACTTAATCATGAACATTAAATCTCTGTATTATAATACCTCCGTTATTTTAGAACTAGAAGGACATTATTAAAAAGAAATAATACATATTAAGGAGTTCGCCAAGGATGTAACCTATCTCCAACATTGTTTAACATATACTTGGATGATGTCATCCGAAAATGGAAGAACAAAATTAGCCTAGGAATCAAAACATACAATAGACGCAGGGGTCCCTCAATAATCCTGTCTCTCTCCCCTTCTCTTCAACATACCTATCAGATATTCCCCAACCAGACACTCCAGAAATACCTTTGTTTGCGGCTAACACGGCAATATGCACATCTCACAACGATATTTTATGCGCACAAGACCAATTACAAAATGACTTACTTAAATTTTCGAAATGGACTGAAAAATGGAGAATTAAAATTAACGCTTCAAAACCCAAGCAAAGATTTTCACCCTTCGTAACTCAAAATTACCTTCCCCTTTACTCATCCAAAACATACCCATACCATGGTTACCAACCAAACACCAGTTAAGTACTTAGGACTCACAATGGACACAAAAATAAACTGGAAAGCACATATCACAAACTAAGTAACAAAACATACACAAAAATTAGAAAACTCTACTCCACACTAAATCATAAATCTACACTTAGCATTGAATACTGTAAAATAATCTACAGATCAGTAATCAGACCCTTGCTAACCTACGCGAGCCCTGTCTCGACAAAAGCAGCCCATAGCCATATAAACAAACTCTCAAAAACAAGCGCCTCGGGAAAATTAGCAAAGCTCTGTGGTCCATAAGCAATGAACTACACAGAGAATTAAAAATAGAACCCATTCAAGATTATATTCCCAAAATTTCATTAAATAAAGTGGGACATTAGAGACCTGTTCCCACTTTAGAATTTAAAAAATGGAAATTCTTTATAAATATTTAAATTTTGCACAAAAATTTTGCATTTCTAAATTGCCTTTAAACGAGATGCAAAATTCCGCAAACCGAGCGGCGCTATCGTCTTTCGTTTTCGAGATACGTAATTGTTTATAAGAAATTAGCATCTCATGACAACTCCTATTTTTTAGCAGTCAATCCTTACGCAGTTCCCACGCAAGTCTTTTCTTCAGTCCGTTTTAGAAAGGGCTCGTTTCGTGTCTCCGCTACATACGATTGAAGTTCCTAGCGGGGTGCAACGGACATGCGGCCACAACGCTAGAATATATTACCAAGATCATAGTTGCTAGTTAGATATCCCTGTGTTTCAGCTCTCTAATTTTTCATTTTATTCTAAATACTTTGGGTTCCCTTTGTTTAACAAATACCGCATAAATTTTAAAAATACTACACAAGTCGGCTAACGACCAATCCTGAAGTTGGTAGCAAGAAAAAGGCAGCAATCGGCTTCCAGAAATACCTCCCCCTGAAAATTGTCTCCTTCCTCCATGCGTTTTAAAGCGAAATAGGTGGAGCTTGTTGTAAGCACGAATCATAACACTCGCTTTCCCGGGAACCATTTTGGAATTAACAACGTAAGAGGCAGGTTAAAAAAGTATAATTTATAAATTATACTAAATAAGTATGAAGTATAATAAAAACTAAAGAATAGAGGAATATGGCATTTATGACAAATTATAGAGTACATTTAGCACTTTCCCTGCCAAAAGTTTAAAGAACAAATATGGATCCGTTTTTGACAAAATCTTGTTTTTGAAATTTTTTCATATTGCATATATTACAGGCAATATTGAGCCAGAATTACTAACATTTTCAAAAAACGTACATAAACTTATTAAAAGAAATACGGAGAAAAAATTAACTTGAGGGAAAATCTCTATCTTCAATTTTGTAGCTGTAGGAGGAAGCCGAAAAATATTCATTATTTTAAAATTTTCAAAATTCAGAGTTATCAGCGAAAATCAGACCTATGCCATCTTTATAAGTGCATTTCATTATATGTTTGCAAGAAACGTAGAGCAAAAAAATTGAGCCGTTTTTGATAAATTTTTGAAAATGTTTCAGGAACTTCATCTAAAGAACCCCCAAAAATTAATAATTGTTTTTCAATATCGCACAATTTTTAGTGAGGCCAGATAAACAGGGATTTATTAAGTTGGAAAAAACTCCTACGCATAGTTTAGGAGGTGGGGTTTACAAATGTGACTTTTGCAATTATCAAAAATTCAGAGTTAACAGTGGAAATCGGATCCATTTAATCTTGCAAGTAAATTTAACTCTTTTCTTACAAGAATGTTAAGGGAAAAAATTAGAGCCATTTTTGAGAAAATTTTGAACCTGTCGCAGCGTCTTAATGTAAAGCACCACCAAATTTTTTAGGAATATTTTTCAAAGTCGCAGCGCTTTGAGTGGAGCCAGATAGATAGGGGAATATCCATTTGGAAAAAATCCTACGTATGGTTTAGGCGCAGGTGGTGTTCACAGATGGATAGATAGACAGGAAGACGGACGGATGAACAGATAGAGGGACGGACAGGTTGACGGACGGAGGATTTGAAAAAACTACATTTTCGTTATCAGAGGACCCGAGAACATGTATTTCCGTTGAAATCTCGAAATCGATTTTCCGCAGCATTACATAATTTTATACTACATATATTACTCCCTATATGTGTACGTACAAGAGAAAGTAACTAATAGTTCTTCAGAATGGCACAGAGTTTCCCGTAATAGTTTTCTATTTCCTTTAGTCTCTGCTAGCTATTCGGACTTGCCACATACTCTTGCAAGGTGTCATCTATCGTCCCCCATAGTACATTATTTGAAATTTTCTTAATTTTTCGGTTTCCTAATAAAGGAACCGATATATTATTTTAAAAACATTGAAGAACGGTAAAATTTGGAGCAGTATTTAAGAACATGGGGTTTAATTGCTACTGTAAATTGGAAATTTAAAGCTCTTTTTCACAGAAAATTTTTGAGTTTTCGAAAAACTTCATTAGAAGTCAATTGAAGCACATAACTCACAAATACACAAATGTTAACAAATTGCTGAAAATTGCTGCAAATTAACAGCGCGAGAGATCTTTCAAAATATTACATTTATGCAATATTTGAAAAAACAAAAAAATCCCCGGAATGATCTTCATATTATATTAAAGTTTGCAATTAGCACTATCCGCCCAAATGTTTGATGATACAATTTTGAGCCATTTTTGATAAAATGACGTTTGGGCGTTTCTGAAAATGCGAAATTTCTGGCTAGTTTTGGGTAAAACGGTTGAGTTTTCCAGGAAATTTTTCTGATATTATTTAAAGCACATATACTCATATATACAATAATGTGAACAAATCGCCGCTAGTGTAAATACTAACGATTTGAGAGACAAGTCATAAAAATTAGTTTTGTAATTTTTGAAAAAAACAACAACAACAAAAGAATAGAGAAAAATGGCATTTTTTATTTCTTCTCATAGAGTGCTTCTCAACCGAAAATTTTAAAAAAAGATCTTGAAGCCGTGTTCGAGAACATTTTGTTTTTATATTTTTTAAAGTGCAAATATTGCGCGCAACCGACTAAAATTTTCCGACTAAAATTTGAAGGAAGAATCTTTACCTTCAATTACGTAGGTGTAGGAAGACGCCGCAAAAAATTGAAACTTTAGAAATATTAGAAAGTTAACCCTGAAAATAGGGTCTATGCCACATTTACAATTTCATTTCACTCTATTCTTACCAGAAATGTTTTTACAAAATTGGAGCCAATTATGAGAAACGTTTGAAAATGTACGGGGGGCTTCATATAATGTAACCCCACATTTAAAGAATGTTTTTTAAAATCTCAAAGCTTCGACTTGAGTCGGATGGACAGGGGTTTCATTTTGACAAAACTCTTACGTATGGTTTTGGGCGCTAGTACTGTTCACAGACGGACGGAAAAAAACACAATTCGGTACCCCCAAACGTGTATTTCCATGGAAATTTCGAAATCAATTTTCCGCAAAATTACATAACTTTCCCTATACTACGTATAATACTCCGTATATACGTATGTATATGGGAAAGTTATTAGTAGTGCCCCAGAACAGACGGACGGACAGACGGACGGACAGACGGACGGACAGACGGACGGACAGACGGACGGACAGACGGACGGACAGACGGACGGACAGATGGACGGACAGACGGACGGACAGACGGACGGACAGACGGACGGACAGACGGACGGACAGACGGACGGACAGACGGACAGACGGACGGACAGACGGACGGACAGACGGACGGACAGACGGACGGACAGACGGACGGACAGACGGACGGACAGACGGACGGACAGACGGACAGACGGACGGACAGACGGACGGACAGACGGACGGACAGACAGACAGACGGACGGACAGACGGAAGGACAGACGGACGGACAGAGGGACTAACAGACGGATGGATAGACGGTCGGACGTTAAAAAACACTTTTTTCGGCATCGGATCCCAAAATTTGAATTTTCGTTGAAATATCGAAATCGATTTTCCGCCACATTACATAATTGTCTCTATAGTAAGTATATTATTCGGTATATACGTACGTGTACGAGAAATTTAAAAAAAATCTTTTAAATAAACGGCTTGTATGTGAATTCATATCTCTGTATTTTGATTAGAAAAAATATTATAAAAAATAACATTTTGATTCCACAAACAAAAAAACAGCGCTTCATAGTAAAAATGTTACACCAAAAGACGATACATTACTCTCTTTATACTACGTGTTTTACAGCGAAATTGAAAGTAGTACATATTTTAGTTTTTAAAGCCAGTTTTTTAAACCTCCCCATGAACTGTCATCATATCGACTCATAAGTATTCTTCTAATTCCAAAGTGTTCGAAAAAGTAGACTGCGACCTTCCTTGACAATTTGGTTTCAGGCAACAACACACTACTATTGAACAAATTAATTGATTCACATACTTCATAGAGAAAACATTCCAAGAAAACCAATACTGCTCAGGAGCATTTTTAGGCAACACTGAAAATTTTAGACTAAGTTTGGCTAGATGGTCTTCTCTAGAAAATCAATCGCTCCGTAACGCATCCTTAACTCAGTATCTTTAGATCTTACCTCTCCCACCGAACATTCCAAATTAAATATCAATAAGAATTATCTAAGTTCTTTCCAATCCAATCCGGAGTACCCCAAGGTAGTGTTTCAAGGTTAAGTTTCTTGACCCAGTCTTATACCAGCTCTACACGTCAGTTATACCGGAAAGTGAAAAAAACTAAAATACCTACATTTGCAAATGATACTGCCATATTAGCCACGGATGATGACCCAATTGAAGCGTCAAGAGGACTACAAGAGAATCTAGTATTGATTGAAGAATGGGCAGGCAAGTGGAAAATAAACATTAACGAAAACTTATCAGCCCATATAACTTTCACTTTGAGAAAACAAAAATGTCTCATCGTAAATATTCATAATAAACTAATTTGCAGGTTGACAGTGTGAAGTATTTGGGAATACACCTGGACAAAAAAGCTTACCTGGAAACACCACATACCAGCCAAGAACAAACAACTTCAACTACAAATGAGAACACTATATTGGCTACTAGGACATCATTCAAAGCTATCCTTAGACAATAAATTATTGTTCTACAAAACAATAATAATCCCTGTATGGTCCTACGGCGTCCAAATTTGGGGCACTGCAAGCAGGTCAAATCTTTCCATTTTACAGAAACTTCAATCATAAACACTTAGGATGATTGCTGCAGCACCGTTTGAAATTTTGTTGTATACCATTAGTGATTGTGTATTATCAGCATGTTTTGCTAGCATGTCTGCTAGTTCATTACCTCTAAATCCCGCATGGGCTTTTACCCATCCAAAATATATTTTCCATTCAAACTCTTCCAGTATTGGTATTTCATTTAATATAAATTCTATTATTAGGTTATGTTTAGAATTATTTATCAAGTGGCAATGCGACCTCAGTGTGTAGTTATTGCGATGTTTTGTTATTGTTTGGTATGTTTCTAAGCATTTAAAGAAATTTTATTATTGCAATTTCTTCATCCTCGTTATTTGAACATTTTTCATTTATCTGTACTTTAATTCCATGATTTGTTTGTCATCTTGAAACACGACTGCTGATATTTTCACCTTATCGCCTGCTTTACTTACATCTGTAAATATTTGTATACCATAAGTGTCTTACAATTATGCTGTCTTTTACTTCTTTCATTGAGATGGTTTCTGTTGGATGTCTCTATTGTTACAGTGTCTTACAATTACGGTTACAGTGGCTTTTCATACGATACTATTTCTCCACGTATTGCTGTGTACATCTTGTTTATTGTTGAAATTGTTATGTCTATATGTTGCATACCGGAAACAATACAAGAAGCATCGCATGATAGAGTCCTGTATGCTTTGGAACTCTTTATATTAATCCGACTCTGAATTCTCTGAATCTTCTTTATGATCTTTTGAATCTTTAAAGCTTGTTCCCAATCTGGTGCTTCATATGGTAGGATAGGTTCAATTGCTCCTTGGTAAATAGTAATAAGTGTCTAGATTCTGATTTATGAAATTCGTAAGTATTTTAACACATGTACTTTCTTAAGAAGTTTATCATTAAGGTAGACATGACTTGTCTTATCTAGTATTTTCGTCTTTTTGGATAAAAGAAAAAATGCGGCTTTGAATCATTGAATTTAATTTTGTTTTCCTTTGCCAAAAATTCATGATTTGCAAAATTTTCCGTGTACAACCCATACTATTACTATTGTGATCGTTTGTCACAAGCAATATATCGTCTGCAAAAGCTACAAATTCAGTTCTGTGAGTGAAATCTAATGAACCTGACCCAAACAACATCCTTGAGGGCAGCCCTTGTGAAGTGGTTTTTCTATTGTGTATGTGGTGGTGTTTAGACAGGTTTTCCTATTTTCGAAGTAGTCTCGCACAAGCAGGGGCGGATCCAGCCGATCATTGGGGGCATCGTATATTTTTGTTAACAGTTTTGTTTTTATATTATTATTTATGTACTGTAGATATGATACTATACAATATTATTGTTTCAATAATTTCATTATTCGAACATAAGTGAATATTTAAATCAATTTTGTAAAATAAAGGTAAACGAAAACTCTAGGCCTTATGTGGGGGTATGCCCCCATGCCCCCCTGGATCCCTCAGTAAACATAGACTATTTTATCCGGGCCCGCCCGCATTGCGGGCCTTACACCACTGCTCCTAAGTGCATTTGCTCGTTTTCTAAATACGGTCAATTCGGTTGTCCACCATAGGACAGTTTTCCTTGCCCATAACCTTGGCCTTGGCACATGGCCTTGCACATACCCTCGCTTTATTGGAATGATTTCCTACGAGTGTCTGTTATACAGTTAAAACATATCTCAACAAGTTGTTCAGTGTCGTTTTGTATTATTGCTTTGATTGCAAGTTCTATGTCTAGTTGATCACTGTTTAACTCACATTTAAATGCGGCAGTTACATTTTGGGCCAGTTTTTCTAACATTTCGTAGTTTCCATTTTTGATTATGTATTTTATTTTATTGAAAGGTTTTGCTATTCTTTCATGAACGTGTTTAACGGTTATAGAAATAATTCTATGATCAGAGCAACTCTCATCGTTGCAAATATTTCATTCGGATTTTGACTTTATAAGGAAGTTGTTGGTCATTGTCAAATCTATTCAGCTTTTCCCTCGACGTGACTCAGAAGTAGGTATTCCAGAATTCAAATCCAAGGAGTCGCGACATCAGCAAAATCGATTGGGAATTATCAGTTTTGGAGAAAATTGATGGAACGGCGGATGGAATCGATGGATGTGGCGTTAGCGCCACAGACGGACAGACAAGCAGATCTTTTGCCGCCAATTGATTTTTCGGTATCAAGAGTCCACTAAATATGGATTCGGGCTACACCATGCGTTAGAGGAAGTGATTTTCCGTGTAAAGGAACACTATTTATCCACTTTTTCGTTACCAGGGGCCGACATAAGAGATATTTTGTCGAAAACGGGCTCCCTGCGTTTCGTAGACGGCAAGATACGGAGATTTCAGCTCAATGATGTCACATTGCCAAACCGCACCCATCGAAATCAGATATGCATTGCTCAGTGACGCCTTTGAGCGACTTTTCTAACTTCATACTTTGATTCTGGCCTTGGTAGTTTGTGATGCTGTGACAAAGAGATATCATGAGCTCTGATTCTTTGTATTTATATTTAGCCATTACATGTTCGTAAAGGGCAATTTGCTTCGGCGCCGTTAGATGTAGTCTTTCTAGTCGGTCACCCAACCAGGAACCCGCGATGTCTCGAGTTCGCTTAACCTTCGGGACTTCATGCAGTTAACGAATTCGGCTAGCGATGCCGGTTGTGCGGTCGTGGCCTTTCAGTAAAACCATCCCAGCTTTCTCATGGATGACAGAAGGAAACCACGAAAACCCCAGCCAGGATGGCCGGCACAAGAATTGAAACCGGGCCTTCCGAATGAGAAGTCAGCGCGTTGCGCCCTGGCCACTTTGTTCCGTATGAAATCTGATAAACCCTATCAAACATTAATAGTAGAGCGAATGCGAGGCAATCAGTGACACAAGTGAATTTGAAGACAATTTCGGAGGATGCGGACCGGCAAAGGTCGCTCGGGGCAACAATTTGGGTCACTTCGACACTTGCTGGACAGCGAGGTCGAATGCAGCCACTGTCTGAAGGAGAAGTCTAGTGGCCGGCTGCTTTGAACGGTAGTTTTCGGTGGTTTCTCTGATCAACATCAGGCCAACACCGCAGCAGTACGCCAACAAACGGTATACGGGCCGCGCAATCTTTCCTTCATTTTCCTTTAACTATCCTCACCCCTTACTTACACTCACACTCACATACACCACACTACCACACTTGTCGGAAGCATTCGAGCTTGTCGGGGTGGGACGGTGCGACGCTAGTGGGAGATATCTGGTTGAGGAAAATCCCTGCAAGTCGACGTACGTCGGCATGACACAAATGTGATATGTGCAGAATTATGACAATGGATATTCATAGTAAATGCATTGTACTCTGAAGTTGAAGACTTGAATACGATACCAGACAATTTATATTATATTACGTAATTCTTGATTTTAAGAACTAGTTTTGAATACAGAAGTTCTAAATCTCACGCATCTCAATTAATGCTTCAAACAATAAGTCGATGTAAGAAAAGTAGTTTGCAAGAACCCTCAAAATCACATGGTACATCACATATAATTTACCTATATATTTTATGCGTTATTTTACGTGACCGGACGCGGTCTAACAGGCCCGCACTTTCGTCTGACCACGTGCATTTCTCTACACTTTTTTCGCCATCTAGTGGAGAAAGATCGCTCGGGCGATAAAATAGGCGATTTGAATTTAGCTCAGATGCTTCTTTTAGGCTTGAGGATCTTTTACATGCATTAAATCTAAACATGGGATATCCGGTTTTACTTTCTCTTCGAAAAAAGGCGTAGAAGGATATTATCGCCCTTAAACCTCCACAGCTTTGATCGGGTAGGAACCCACAAACTTGGGTACAACATCCGGGACGCTAACCGTTATACCATTGAAACCATGAATTACCTCTTGGATTAATCCTTCAGTGACATTAGGAAGAGATTCTGGTGATCCCTGCATACATGGCCAGTAACATCCGCAGCACTTTTCCTAAAGGTGATGGGTTCCTGAGTTTCCGTGCATCGTGTGTGCCATTAATTTAAAATTAGTAGAGATCCTTTATGGAGTTTGTGACATAGGCTTCCGCAGCCTAAAACTATAGGGGGCTCAAGAATTTTTCTGGCCCTCTATCCATTAAAATGTTTATTTATGTAAGATAGATTACTTGTACTACTATTTTGTCTATTTTTGGATTTTGAAATGTATTTTTGGGTGTTTTTTTTTCTGGAGGTATCGATCCCGACTTTAATGCTCTTTTAGGAATATTTTCGTACATTTGTCGACATATATAGCGGAGCAATTTAGAGTTTTTGAAGCACTGTTTGGGCGTTTATTTTGGGAATCCAGTCTATATTAGTCATCCTGCATGAAGAGATTCGAATGTCTTTCGACCGAAATTCGAGCGTTACATTAAAAATGTTCATTATTTTTCATAGTTTTTCTACAGTTTAAGAATTTTGCACACGATTAATTCCCATATGTTGTGTAATACATTTAATATGATTCCACAAAGTTTATAAAATAACGTATCAAAACGCGCTCAGAACAAGTCAATTATTGTTTGGGAACTAAAATAAACTCGTTGACTCTATACTCATAATTACAAATGTCCAGATACAATTTCAAGTAACAGTGTACCAAAATGAAAATAAAAAATAAAAAATATCAGTACATTCAAAATGTGCAATTATTTTGCAATTTTTGGCATTATTTACAATTTTTAAAAAAATACGCAAATAATCATAAGACTTTAAAAAAATAGCTAGTCAACTAGTTAGTGACTACAGCAAAACAAGTGATGAGTTTCGCAACGATATAAAACGCCATTTTTAAAAATAATTAGAATCCCTAGACCTGGCCTGCACTGAATTTTGCACTTGCACTCACCTCGGGAGCCGTTCGCGAACTCAATGCAGCAAGAGAGGAAGCGTAGGTTAAGACGCATTATAGGAGTGGGGATCACCAATGTGTATGCCCAATTAGAGCCGTATTGCGAAAAATGAAATAGCAATCGGCGAGACCATGACGGGGTTTTACACATAGTTCAAGTAATATTGACTTTTGTGTTATTTTGGAAATATTTGTGCTCGATACATGACAATGTGAAATATGAATCTAAAACGAATTAGACATACATTTTTGATTTGGATACCAAGGATTATAATTGCTTGAAGCGATGATAATGGAATTCGCTTTTCTACAATGTATTCACGAATTTAGTGTGGTGTTAAACACAAAATCGTAATATTGAATGGTTTTTGTTTGATGACGACAGTAATAACTATTGTTTCATTAACTATGTTTAATTAAATCTGACGGTTCGATCAAAGCAAAAAAATATTTTCTTAAAAAACAATTATTACTTTCTGCTCTAATTTCTGTCAAGAGTGCATTATAGATTTATAATAACAAAGCAACACTATTTATTTATAATTGTTTACACTGTACAAAAATCAAGCACTTCACATTCTACTTAATAAATGCATAATAATCTTATGAATGTCCTATAATATAATCAGAGAGGTTTGCTCGTTGATCTCTCTCATTCAGATTCATAATGGGAGGAAATGGTCACAATATATGTGCTGCCAACATTGCATGCATTTGGAATATTTCATTTTATGTCAATCATGATGTGGGAGATTGCTCTCATAATTTCCTTCGTTTTTCTATCATTTGGAGAATGTAACATTACCGGTGAAAATCAATTATTAAATTGTAATTTTTTGTTAGAATTAATTTTTTTTAAAAAAGCCACTGCTTTAAAATATTATTTAAGAGGTGCAATGAGCATAAACTAAAACTTGTGGTGCTAAACCGGCTTGTATTTTCTCGCCTTCGGCGTTAGTAACGGTTATGTAATACTATTTATACCACAATCTCTCTTCGAATTAACACATCTCAGTTATAATGTTGAAATAATATACAAATTCTAACTTACGTAGCACCCAACTGCATAGCGCCACCATTCATTTTACGTTCACAAGCGCAGTAAATTGGGACCGGGCGTCTATGTTTGTCGGCAAATTCCACAGAAAATACTCATATTTTCAAAAAAATTAACATGACCTTATATGAAGATCCGTTTTTGATGAACACATTTCATTGAAGTACAATAGGCATTTAGAAGTGTAAAATAGGCATTAAAAAGGCACTATATTTATTTCTTATTCTTCCTTATGTTCTTGGGAAGAAGTTTCTGAAGTAAACATTATAGTTACCATCATTGAATGCTTGCTTTCATCATTGTTCTGAAAAATCCTCGTAAAAATTCTGTCTTTCATTGTTGAAAAATTCGGACAAAAAAGGCTGAATCGCTCTTTGCTTTTCATTAAATGCAAGCTGATGATCTAATCTGCACAATATGATCGTTTTTCTCACCATTTTTTAAACATAAGTAAAAATATTGTACGAATTATTTTAATCGCCATGCGTGACACGAATGGGTGAAAACCAGAACAGTATAAGTGACATTTTATAAATTTTAAGAAAACTGTTTATTTAATTCAATATCACTGCAAAGTGTTTTGTGTTAGTGTCTGTGCCAGCATCAAAACCACAGCATTTCAATGGTTTATTAAAGCCACGAAATTACATTAACACTGAAATATAGCCTAATATAAATACGTTTTTTTCACAATTTATACAATGTCACTTATTCCTTTCTGGTTATCACCCATTAAATGTGTTGCAATATCACATACTTTCTCGAAATATATCTAAAAAAATATTTCAAAATTCGCAATTTTAAAAAAGTCAGAGTTTAACGAAAATGCGACCTGTACAATGATTTTAAAGTGCCCCTTGTTCTATCGGTGGAAAAAATAGAAGCAAACATTTGTAGTGGTTTTTGAGAATTTTTAAATAAAATTCGCATGCAATTTATGCAGAAATTGCGAAAAAAATTATCGTTCTTTAAAAAAAATTATACATGGCCTTTTTTAAAGAACAGATTTTTTGTAACATATTTGATTTAAGAAAAAATCTCTGTATTCAATATTGTATTTTTGCCATGTTAACTTTTAGCCATTTTCGAACATATTTAGTGATGGCGAAAAATGGAACTGGCACCCATTTTTGTTCCTTTTGATATACCCCAGTAGAACATTTTAAGGAAAAATTTGAAACAGTTTGTTTAAAAGTTTGAAGTAAAAAATAACCACCCGCGATTTTGCATGTGTTTCATAACACGGAATACCCGCACTGTTGTGGCAGTAAAACGGAACATTGATTTATCGACAGTTGTACAATTTCTGTGTAGTCTGCAGGATAATAAAGTACAACTTTTTAAATTTTTTGTTAAGGATAATTGAAATTTGCTCAACAAATGCGAGAATAGGCACCATTTATACATTTAAACACAAAACAGGCATTTATAAGTGAAATAGCGATTTATAAGCATTATAAAATTCGTAATTAATACTAATGCATCAAAATGAATAAGTAACCTAAAATATTGCATTTTTCATTGAAGGAAAAAATAGACAAGTAGGCAAACATCCGCAACTTAATCACTGCATTAGATGCCCAGGCATTGAATTTACTAGCCGCGACGGGCCCTCCTCGCAAAGATGCCTAACTCCACTAGCTGTCATTTGGCCGCTGTCGCCGGCAGGCGTTCGTCTCTTGAGTACAAAATGCGAAAGATATCTAAAAAAATATTTCAAAATTTGCAATTTTAAAAAAGTCAGAGTTTAACGAAAATGCGACCTGTACCATGATTTTAGAGTGCCCCTTGTTCTATCGGTGGAAAAAATAGAAGCAAACATTTGTAGTGGTTTTTCAGAATTTTAAAATAAAATTCGCATGCAATTTATGCAGAAATTGCGGAAAAATTCTCGTTCTTTAAAAAAAATTATACATGGCCTTTTTTAAAGAACAGATTTTGCGAGGCCCTCCCCGCAAAGATGCCTAACCCCACTAGCTGTCATTTTGCCGCTGTCGCCGCGGGCTTGAGTACAGAATGCCCGCGGAAGCAAGCTTTGTGCAGGCTTTGTGCAGACTATAAGTATAAATACTTACTTAAACCATAGGTACGGTAATAATACCCGGATAGACTAGTGCCTTCATCTGATTCTCATGATAACTGTAATTTTAAAATTTATTTTTACGTTATAAACTCATAAATTTAATATATTTAAGGAAATAAAAAGGTTAGTCACCCATTCAAAATTTTCAGGCGGTGACGGCCCTCCTGTCCCTTCATCACCCACCTATTTTTGGCATTAAATCCTGGAGAATTCAACCACTCAAATCTACACAATCATGCGATTTTTTAAAGCGATACTTGTATTTTTGCTCAAAATGTTCTTCCCCAAAATGTTTAATATTGGGACTGAAGAATCGCAAAATATTTATTTGATAAAAGGTTCTAGAAAACTTGCATAATTTCCAAATTGTTCAGTCATCATAACACTGAATTAGGCACCATAAAAGATGAGCAGAAGAGATAAGTTCATTACGTTCTTGAATGTTTCCATGCAATTTTCACAATTCTACAAGAGATGGTGGCCTTTTTTATTTAAGTATTGTTATGACTCATATCGTCGATCTTTTTGTGCCCGTATCCATACTATTTTCTGGTGAAGTTTGTATTCAGAATATTTGAAATAGAACTAAGGTAGCCACGAAATCACCACAAAGTAGCCACGAGTAAGGTAGTCAAGAAACCACGAATTTTCAATGTTTCAAAATGTTGTAGTCACATGTCACAAATACGGCTATTTTCACAAAAACCGAATTTATCAGACTGCTTTCCTTCATCGAGCAATAGTTTGCGGGAAACGTATTCTGAATATTCACCTCCCATCTCACATTGTATTCGCACCTCTGACGAATCAATTTGATTCTTTGGCTAAGTGCTGGATTCATCACTCATTCTTTCATTTATAACAAAATTAGGTTCATGTCACAAATCACCTTTTACGGCGTGAACAACAGATGTTGGTAAGTTTACAGACATCGTGACATATTTTCTGTATAGTATTGTAATAAAAAATGAGAAATGCTGTATTTTCTGATACATTTGTCTGCTGTTGTTTCAGCAACACAATTAAATTCAAAGGATTCTTCATCTATACCTAGTGCAGAACAGTTACACTGTTAAACAAATGCAAATGATGAATGCACATCAAGTAAAAGAATTTCTGTAAGCAGAAAGCGTCCTTTGAGGTATGGGCAACTTAACTAATATTCTCTCATCAATAGGATTCCCCACAAACACGAAAATAATCACCTCACTGAGCTCCTTGATGTAAATAATTCCAAAGTAGTCTTTCAAAGGTGAGATTATCAGTATGACGTCTAATTTCAAATATTCTCTTTTTCTTTTAAAAGGTGCAATAGACATTTAACTTTCTGTTAACATTCTATAATTGTGTTAATTATGTTAAAACATTTGTTAATTTATTTATTTCAAAGGTATATGGGTGATTTTGTTGATGAAGAAATGGACTCTCCATGAAAAGCCAGACAAGTATTAAAGATAGCTTGTAAACAACTCTGTGAACAGAAAAACAAAATTGTGCAGTTAGAATGTGAGTTCTGAGGAAACTTTCATTGTTAAAAAATATTGTAACAATTTAACATACCACATTACTGGCCAGGAAGCTATAATGAATCCAAATTTCCAATTTTTTTTCCTTCAACGG
Source organism: Gryllus longicercus (assembly GCA_038098605.1). Classification (NCBI taxonomy): domain Eukaryota; kingdom Metazoa; phylum Arthropoda; class Insecta; order Orthoptera; family Gryllidae; genus Gryllus; species Gryllus longicercus. The sequence continues at coordinate 954,181 of JAZDUA010000130.1, forward strand.
TTTTTCCAAGAATCGGTGGCTTTGCTGGCTTAATGTTAAGCTGGCAAAGCCAATTGATCAAAAAATATTTTTTTACATTGAAAATATTGCGAAATTTAGTTGGTTTTCAAATAAAGCAATTTACATTAATTTTATTGCTCATACCATTTTTCGAAAATTAAAAAAAAAACGGTTTCTCGAAATGCCGGACAGGCGCAATAGCAATGAGTAAGAATACGACTCGTGAAAAAAAATAAAGCCATCCTGTAAATTTAGATATCCGTGACACAGAAATTACCACAAATATATACACTATACAACAATATTATCTTGCAACATTTGCAATATTTTTTCAACATTTAATATTCCCCCAAATAATTATAATGAATTAGAATACTGTCAAAAAACAACACTTTTTTCGACTCAATTTCTCATAAAAACTAAACTAATCAACGGACGAACGTTTACCAACAATCACAACCAAACATTATTCAAATAAACTACACTAACAATGATTTTGTTGCTCTTACCGTTGTTTGGAAAGTTGAACAAAACTACTTATGTGTGACCTGAAAGAACGCATCCCCGTCGAATGACAAAAGCTGTCTTCGAAGCAAAACTATCGTTCAAAATTAAAACGTCTTTTCAGAACATAAACCACAATATAATACAAGATACGACAGTATTGTTTTTAAATTTTTGGCTTCCCATACTACCAATGAAAAAATTATAATTCATCCAACTAAGTATCGAAATCACACGGATGGAGGCACATAAATCCTAGTAAATACTGAACTACTCAATAATTCGCATTGTCCTTTCCCAACAAAAACAATCGACCTTTATTCTAATAAACTACACCAACAATGATTTCATGGCTCTCACCAGTTTTTTAGAAAATTGAACAGAAGCACCTGTTTGCGCTCCGGAATGGTGAACCTCTGTCGAATAACAAACAACTTTATAAGCAATCATTAAAAAAACCATGTTCTCATAAATGCAATAGTGTGAAGAAATCGCCGCTAATTAACGACGTGAGAGGTTATTCAGGAAATTACATTGATCTCATTTCTGAAGGAAAAAAACAACAATAGGTTGATATGGCGTTTATGTCAGCTTATAGCCCACATTTTGCACTATCACTAACAAAAGTTAAAAGAAAAAATTGTAGCTGTTTTTGAGAAAATATTGTGTTTTTTATTTTTTATAATTTCACATATTTCACACAATATTGCTCAAAATATCAGTAACAAAAGTTTAGGGAAAAAATTTGGAGCCATTTTTGAGTACATTTAGAAAATGTTCCAGGGGCTTATACAAAGAACCCACAAAAATTAATGAAGGTTTTTTAAAATCGCAGTGCTTCAACACAGATCAGGTCGAAAGGGGTTTATTCAGTTTGGAGAAAAATCGTGGGCAGAGTTTAGGCGCTAGCGTTGTTCACATACCCCAGACAGACGCACGGACGTTTTGAAAACTAGAAGTTGTTCAACAGCAACTACGTTCTCGCATAATTGAAAATAGCAACGTAATATTAAAACATTGTAGTTTCAACCATATCAAATACTCAGTTACAACTTGAAAAAGTCGGATTCAAACCAATCGCCTCTCATGTTTATCTGAATTTATGTTCATTGTCAGGAAGAGTGGTAATTTATTTTTAGAAATTAAGCAAACACGAATAAATTTAAAAGTTAGAGTATTTACAGAACATCATATAGGAAAGCAACGTTAATTTCACACAAGCCTACCTTGATTGCATTCGAAGTGAGCTTTCAATTTTCTAATATCATAATCTACGATTAAAACCCCTTAAAGTGTGTTTGTTAGTTCTATATTAAAAAATATTGCCTTCCATCTATTTTCTTTCATAAAAATATTATCGACATCCTACAATCATCGCGGCCAATAACGGACAGATGGACAGTCAGGACGGACAGGCAGACAGACGGATGGACAGGTATCAGATGGACAAACAGACAGACAGACATACGGATGGACAGACAGACGGATGGACAGACAGATGGGCAGGCAGACCGACAGGCAGACGGATGGATGGACAGACAGACAGACGGGCAGACGGGACGGACAGGCTGGCAGAGAGGCAGACTGACATGCAGACGGGCTAACAGAGAGGCGGGAAGACAGACAGGCAGACAAACAGACTGACAGGCAAGCTGGCGGGAGGGCAGGGGGCTGGCAGCAGACTAGCAGGCAGGCTGTCAAACTCTACAATTTCATTGCCTAAAAAAATAACCCGATTTGATTTTCTACAAACAATTATAAGGAGTTGTGAACTTCATCCTAACTTATTCATCCTAAATCGTTATTATTAATTTTAACGATTGTGTTAATGTTTGCTGCATGAGGCACATTCGAAAGAACATATTAAGGTAACGAAATTGTGGATATTATGACTATTATGTTATAGTAGCTTCGTTCCTGAAATAACGACTGATTCTTTCATATGCTCAGATATTCTTGTGTTTCATGAAGATGATGTCGGCATTTAGATTTTTCGAACATTTGTATGAACTCATGATACGAGATGATATCAGTTAACTTGGATTCTGACGGTAGTGTCAGAAAGTACTGGCTTGTCAGTGGCGAATGGAAAAGAATGCCTCTAGGAATTGTTCTTAACTGGGGATAATCGAATTTTAAACGCATGTTTGAATTGCGAACTTGCACCTTCATTGAAATTTACTTAATTATCTACGTAAGTTCACGTTCTTTCAATTACAAATGCCCATAAATAAACGTATGTCAGTACTCTATTACTGATAACGGTATTATAACTATTTCGCACACTCCATGCTGATGCTATCTGCTTCTAAAAGTATACCTATTGGTTGGAATGAAATTTTGAATGTTATAACATTGTATTTAAATTTTTGAAACGTGTGAATACTGGAGAGCTGGAAGTCTTAATGGCTATATTTAAATGTATATAACAATTTCTGCAAAATTACTGTTTTCTTCTTCTCTTTTCTATTTTTTTTAGATTAACCTGTCTATTTAAATCAAGGAAACATATTTTAAAACTACTGTCATTCCGTGTAACCACTTTCAAGAGTTCACTTTCTTCGATGTTCGGGCTGCCATAAATTCACAGTTTCTTTCCTTCGTATTCCATTTATTTTTGTTATATATTTAACTTGAATTATTTTTCACAATTTCAAACACAATTTTATATCTGAGGAATTGGCTCCCTAACAAGGTTCCCGGGGAAGCGAGTGTTATGATTCGTGCTTCGCCTATTTCGCTTTAAACCACGCGGAGGAAAGGCAATTTTCAGGGGGAGATATTTCTGGAAGCCAATTGCTGACTCTTTCGTGCTCCCCACTTGAGGATTGGTCAGTAGACGACTCTTGTAGAACTTTTAACATTTATGCGGTATTTGTTAAACAAAGGGAACCCAAAGTATGTAGGATCAAATGAAAAATTAAGGAGCACAAATCCATGAATATTTAACTAGCAACAATGTTCCTGGCAACATATGGAAGCGTTGTGGCCGCATGTTCGCTCTACCCCCGCTGGGAACATCAAACGTAGGTGGTGGAGAAACGAAATGTGCCGTTTGTAAAACGGCTTGAAGACGTGCGTGGGAACTGCGTAAGGATTGACTGCCAAAAAATAGTTCTCATGAAATGCTAATTTCTTATAAACAATTACGTATCTCGAAACCGAAATACAAAAGCGCCGATTGTATTGCGGAATTTTGCATCTCATTTAAAGGCAATATTAAAAAGGCAATAATTTTGTTGCAAAATTAAAAAAATATAAATAATTTCCATTTTTTAAATTTTGAAGTGGGAAGGAGTCCCTGATGTTCCAGTATACAAAACTGCGAATTAACAATTTTTCAACAATTAACAATTTTATAAACAATTCCAAAATACGTGCAATTCCTGCCGGGCAATGTTCCCAAATTGTTTTTGAGGTGAATATTGCAAAATCACAATTTTTACAAGAGATACATTTGCTAATAGCTACTTTATTTGTTGCAAAAATACTATATATTGACTTGATCTTTGAATATTACTGTTTTTGTTTTAAATGGTTGCCTAGAAGTCATCTATCGATTCGAAAATTACACGATTTTTCAATTTTTGCAAATTTTATAAACATGTGACCAACATACAATTATAATAGTTTTCTTATGAATAAATCTATAGTAAACTGGATATTTAATAAAGGTTCTGGATTATTTATAAACAATAATATTGAATGTAAACGTGAATGAGATTCTAAATGCTTTAAAATATGTGTTATTTTATCCGAGGGGATGTTGGTGAGGGGTGAAAGGATTAGGATGATGGTAGGAGGTGTTAAGTGGGGTAGTGGGAGGTGTTCGTAGGATTTGGGAAGCCATCCCAAGCATTCGCCTTCGCCGCTTTCGAGTGAAACCACGAAAACTCCGGTGAGGATGGCCGGCCCGGGGATCGAACAAGGACCTCCCGATTGCGAATCCAGTGCGCTACGCACTGAGCTTTTTCGCTCTGTATGTATATATATATTTATATATATATATATATATATATATATATATATATATATAAAATCATCGCCATTTCCTTTATTTAACATTTGTTTCAATGAGGCAATCGAAATCGCGCTTTATTGCACATCAACTCAAGGATCGATGTATCCCGCCTCCTAAGACAGCTTATGATTAGACACTAAGGAGGAGGTAATAATTAAAATTGATAAAGAAATACTTTCCAATTTGCGTGATTCACTTTTTTATTTATTTGTGTTACGTCAAAAACTGTGATCCCTACGTGATCCCTATGTGATCCCTACCCTAAGCCATATATTCGTTGAATTTTGAATACGGAAAGAAATGAGCATTTTTTTGCAAGTACTTTTTAAGAATATATTAGCTCCGATGTAATAAAATCTACTTTTATGTGTAAATCAGAGATACATATGGACTCTTGCCTGTGATCTGTATCTGTTCTTCGTGAAGGAATGCCTGCCGCGACAACAAGTAATTTGAGAAAGTATTTTTCCCATTGAATTCTAGAAGACGTGCTTAGATGAAGATGATTTTACATTTATGTCCAGAAGCAAAACAAAGGACCATCTAAGCATTCGCTCAAAGGATCAGGGAAACTGGACGAAAAACCTGATTCAGACGGGGATCATTGACTCGGAAGCTGAAGTACTATACTTGTTACAGATTGTTTATAATTATACAGTCCAAATGGTAAATAATACTTCAAATATCATTCTTAAAATTAATGTTATTTTCCTTTTGATGCTCTGCATAGTCTTTAATTTTATATAAACAGTTATGCAGGAAAAATTAGCACTTCTTTGATTTGTTAATACCGTAAGCATTCTTTAATCATATTGGTCTTAATTTCATGAGTGGAATAGTCGTTTTAATTCTTCATAACGGATGATAGAATATTATGGTCGGCGTGCGACTGGTGGTGTAGCAGTAATGTGCCTGCCTCAACAAGGACCTCAACTTGAATCTCGTGGTGGAGAACAATGTTTTCCTGGTTTGAAACACACTTTCAAATTCATGAAGAATTATAATAAGGCGTACTCGTTACAGACAATGCGAGAAAAAAATGTCCCGTTTTAGCATCACAATTTTTGTAATGTTTCACTTAGGAGCGGTAGATGTTGTGCTTCAAAACATACATTTCTTTTATTCAAACCACTTAGGTGGCTCAGGAAAACAATTGATGTCTCAGAAAAATGTTTTTTTTATTGATTTGTATCATGATACCACTTCTGCATAACGTAATGGGGAATATTTAAAATTTAAATCTCGGTATGTCTAAAAAAATAATTCTTAAATGACAAATCTAGAAGAAAAGAATATGTCTCTTTTAGTTTTTTGGTTTGTCCTAGCTTCAAACAACAGGCACGAAACATTATTTCGTTACTTATAACATTGACGTTTGGCAAGTGGCTGGTGTCCCAACTAACTGGAGATTGCAGATCCATCGATAGACAGAAATATAATCGGCAGAATTCAGGACATTGATATAGGTATGATAAAACTTAAGCAAGTCACGTAAATTAATTAAAACTAGGTTTAATAAAAGTTTGTATTCAAACACTATTTAAATACTTTTATGCATATTGTCTGTGTTCACAGATGTATGTTCACCTCCCCTGGACATGGTTTTGAGTTTTCATGTCCAGTGGACACTCGAAAACACGGTGATTGCACTCCAACACTTTGCAACAAGCACTTTAGTTTAGACATGTCTTAGACTAGTTCATTTCATCATCTAAATTGTTATTGCTGCTACTAGTGGTGAGGTTAATGAAATAAAATTATTGTTTTGAAAATGTCACTATCCTGGTTTATACAACAATGAAAGATCTGTAATTTTTCAGTAATGTAATGACTAGGTCCCGGATTATTCTGTACTAAAAATTGGGAAAGTATGTACATATATATGAATTTTAATACACAGAAATATGTACTAAAAATAAGAAATATGCATCATTAATTCAATTTTTTTTAAATACATTGATCTTACGGTATATTGTTCGTTTTCATAATATAAAGACCAAAATTTAACACTATTATATTATCTCGTATGAGGGACTTGTACTGACAAAAAAAGAGCGTTGTACATCGCACGAGTCACTACTTCGTATTTAAACTTGCGCAGATCCTCTGGTTTGTGGGCAATATTCAGTTTGGCGGAATTGTCCCATCGTTGCATTGCACTAATAGCACAAATAGTTTCGAATCCGGGGTTTTCTCCAGAACTGAAGAGCTCTTTTTCCTCATTAGGTATCCTGTTGAACTTCGAATGACAAATTAACAGTTTTTAAAGAAGCAACTGCTGATTGGGCAATTTCAAGGCTGTTGGAAAGTTTCAAGGAATACGTCTCCAAAGATTTAATTGTAGTGCTTGCTGAAAAATGGTGCAACATAATTTTCCAGCTTTTCAGCAACAAATAATTCCTTTGATATGCCTATAGGCGCTGCAGCATCAAAATAAAATTAAGGTATAACTATTATGTATAAAATCAATATTTTGAGCATTGTAACGCGAAGAAACAATCAAGGTGTCCCATCTTGTTAATCCATTTTTGTATTAGAAATCCATGTGTCAACTTTATCAACCTGCGATCTAACCAATTCTGCAACTCAACGCATGCACAGGACAGGTTAGAAGTTGTAATTTTGGATACAACACCTGAAGGGCTTCTGCCGCCTTGAACGCGTAAGACGCTGCATTAGTACCAGAAAGAAGACATTACTGTATTTAACTTTATCAGGCCACAAAAATGTCATTTATAGGTAACGGCTTTGCAATAGTTTGATGGTTGCGTTTGGGTAACACTTCACAAGTTAACAAAAGAGACATACTCTTTTAACCCCAAACAGTTTATAGACGATGTTCGTTTCCGAAACTTCTTTCTATAAAATTCTCAAAATAATCTGTAAACTTAAAAATAAATATTCGGCCGGCTTAGATGAATTTCCGGATTGTCTATTAAAGGCCCGTAACAGTTAAGAGTAAACAGCTAATATTAAGTCGCTCTTCAAAAAAGGCAACAAAACGGAAATTCAAAACTATCGGCCAATATCCCTTTTGTCAGATTTGGCAAAAATATTAGAGAGACTTATTTACGTACGAACGTTTACCTTTCTCGGTAAACACGACGCATTTTCAAATTGCCAACATGGATTACGAAAATAAAAATCTACGGAAACAGCCGTTCTTGCTTGTGCTAGATTTTCACTCAGCCTTACCACTGCCCCCGTGAGATTTAATCCAAAATCTTCAGTGCCACATCGTGATTTTACTTCAGATTTTTCGGTCCAAAGAGATAATTTACAAACAACGGCAGGGGTCGCGTGTGACAATCGGGGAAAGAAAAGTGCAAACGGTGCTTCCTGAGCTGAGCGAATAGTTTCTGGTGGGTATCAAGGTCAAGGGAGACCCCTGAAAGGTGCAAAGCGGGTGCGCGATATCGCCTGCTAAACGTATCATTTTCACAAACCCAACTTCCTTCGTGTTCTCTTCGGCACTTGCACTGAAAACTAACGCGCCAGAAACTAGGGAGTGCGTCGTCGCCTTGCCATTTTGCTTGCAATAACGCCGGTATTTATGGATAGATTCATTTCAACGCGATGCAAAAGCGGCTGTTTAGAAAGTAAGCTAGAGAGAAAGTTGCAGAAAATGGAAAAATTCGGTAATATGTTAAAACATATTCTTTTGGATACAATATGTAAATATATGTACTTTCGGGTAAAATATGTAAAACTATGTACTGAAAAGTCAACTTTTTTGGCACTAACCGATATGAAACGTGAAAATATCGTTGATTCGACTTGATAGAGTTACGTTAGGAAAATATGTTATCGCATAATTATCCGGGCCCTAGTAATGACTCAAGCGAAGTTCGTATTAGCGCATTTAATACTTTACTTCTTAAGGCGAAATAAAATAATCAGAGTTAACATGGAAAAGGATGCAAGTACTAAATACCCTGAATGCAGAATATTTGCAAATAAACCATTTTGAAGTCCAAAATCTGTTTTTTCCTTCTCCTGAAAAAAATACTTTTTGACACTTACATCCTTTTCCGTGTGAACCCTTCAAATATGTCAAAATGAGAAATATGCTTATAGTTTAATTTAGACATTATTACACAATATTTATTTAAACTAATCACCCATTTTTAATTGAAGAAGAAATACATACGCTTTTTGTTTTTGACCTGCGAATGTTTCAATCCTTTCTAATTACATTCAGCAACGTTTATTATGAGATTAGCCTCTATTGATAGTATGACCAATGCAGACAATCTGTCTTGTGACATGATGTCTCTTAAAATGTTTGAGGGACGAACAAAATCTCTTAGCGTCACAAGCCATTGTAATTATAATTATAATTTATAATAGTGTAATGACTACATGTTTCTTCTAATTTGCACTCTGAGAAACTGATACAAACTTAGGGTGCCTGATAATCTTCTGAATTTTCCTGCTCTATAAATTCCTTCAAATGCCAAGCGTTTAAAAAAATAAGGTTCTGTTCTTTAAAGTCCCAAAACTACGCTAATTTTTCTGATATTTTTTCGTTTTATTATTTTTTCGTCTTAACCTTGTGAGAAGAAAAAGTATTAAAATCGTATAACCGAAAGCGGTGATTTTCCGACAGAATAACTCTTGATGTCGGTCCCTGGTAACGAAAGGGTGGATAAATCTTGTTCTTACATGTAGTAAATTGCATTCTCGAGCACGTTGAATAGTCAGAAACCATATGTTTTGAGTTCTTAATGTCAAAAAATCGATTAATAGCAAAACGTCTGTCTGACCGTCCATTCGTCGGTCTATGGTCGATTTATAGAGTCGAGCCGCACTATTGTGTTGACAAATTCTTGAATTGCCACTTGAAGAAATCCTCTTTCTTTTCTACGGACTCCACCAGATTTTTCTTAACTAATACAAGTGACAATCTTCACATTCGCCTATATTATGTTGTGCATATTTTTAAAGCAAAAAACGGATGGCGTCGGAGCTGGTAAAGAGCTTATTTATTTAACTAAATGGAAAATTTCCTTAAATAGCGCCTGCCTAATCACAAATTTTACCTATTTTCATGGGGATTTGTCTTCAAATGTTGCAATTTTATTAAAACCAATGAGTTCCTTTTGTCTAAATCCTAATGATTCAAAAGTATGAGTGCCGATCCGGTGACCGAGATCGCTAAGGCAGTAGTGCCGTAGCGATCTCGGACCGAAGGATCTTGGGTTCGAGTCCCGCCTCGGGCATGGTTGTATTGTGTTCGTTCTTTCACCCCCCTATCATGGTCATATCGTGTCATCCTCACAGTTACCATACCGTTACAATCAATAGTGGTCGCTAATGACCTAGAAGTTGATGCGACCTTAAAAAAAAGTGTGTGCAGGTTATCACGCAAATTCTCAAAAAAAAAGTTCGTTTCACGATCTAAAGCTTCTTCCAAATGTAAGTGAACCATATAGTTTTGTTTCAACAAAACTGCGACATCTTCAATATCCTTTACAGTGAATTACGACTAAACATATTTAAAAAAATACAATAAAGGCTCTCAAGAACCAGGACGCACACAAAACCACTACTCCGGGCCTGCAAAGCATTTTGCACTTTCACTGCAGGCGGGAGCCTCTTGAGTGCAAATGCGTGAAGTAAAGAAGAGCAAGGAAAAGACTAATCGGGGGGGGGGGGTGCCACGGCCATCCTTTACTAAAGGCCATGACATTCAATTTGGCAACACTGCGAGCCTCTACGGCAAGGGTCTAATTCCAATCACAAATTTTCAATGCTTTCCACGTCCTTTCCGTAATATGACTTTTCCTACGCACAACGTCCTAAATGACGTAACAATGATTAATTGTAAACTGCCAGCCATTAGATAAATCTTGTATTGCAAGAAATATTGTTTTTGAACTGCTTTTGTAAACTTTGAAAATTAGGATGGAAATTTATTAAATGTTAAAAAGGAGAAAAAATCAAGGAACTCAGGCATTTTACATATTTGAATTTAAAAACCTTCTTTCCTTTCTTTCTTCCCTGTTTTGAAAAGTTATTAAAATGTTTTATGCATCGACGACTCAGCTGCGTTGGTGTTTAGTTCGCTCGAGTTCTTTTTAAATTTATTTATTGAGGATTTCTCTCACCAACATTCGGAAATTTTAAGACAGAAACATAATCTTCTTTACTTGATGCATAAAAACCACGACAGAGTGCAACACAACAATGTTTTGTCATCTAAAAGCAAGCAAGCATCAATAGGAAGAAACAAAATATATGAAAAACCAATTACGTCGGCGAACACAAATATATCCACAGTGTTAATTCCGAATTTATATTCACAACTCGTAAAGACATCGTTTTACAATTCAAACGTAAATGAGGAAAGGAAGTAAGAAACTTTCTCCTTTTAAAAACAAGTAAATTGTAGGATTCATGGATGATCACCTGACAAAACCATATTACATTACATAATTTTCAGAACAAACAATTTTAAGAACAGAACAACAGAGCAAGTTGAAGGCATGCTATTTAATATTATCGTATTCTGTATTATTTCAGTAGTATACATGTCTTTTGCGGCTTCACACGCAACCGATCATTATACATGAGGTCTCTACAGAAAGAATTTCACGGAGACGTGACAAATTGCATCTTGACTTGCAAAATATGAAGGAATTGTTAAAAAAACGCAACTAAATATTCATGTCAAATGCAACCCGCAGCACTCATTCAGATGTATCGTTAAAAAACTCTTAAACAAACCGTTCTAGGGTATTAAAGACTAAAATTTTGAGGCCAAAGGTTTCAAAAAAACATTCATCACACCGTGATCTACAGGATGAGATATTCTTGTCCATTCTATTAATTTTTTGCTGGTTCGACACTAGATTTCAACCCGTTGTAATGGTGGCCATCTTTGTGACGTCACGCTTAGATGGCTTATTTATACTATTTATGCTTTCTGTGCACACCGTGATTAGCGCAGAATGACGGGGATTATTTGCATAATTATTAAGCCAAGATCGCTCTCGCAGCATCTAGAAGTACTATTAATAGTTGGTTGATACCGATGAAGATATGAAGGATTTGTTTAAAACGGTTCTAAATATTCAAGTCGGATGCATCCCGCAGCACTCAGTCAGTAATATCTTTAAATAAGTCCTAAACGGAGCGTTCTAGGGCTTTAAAAACTAAAATTTTGACCCTAAAGGCATCAAAGAAATGTTCTCCGCACCGTAATCTACAGGAAGAAATATTCTTGGACATTCTACTAAATTGCTGCTGGTTCGGCACTTATCGATACTACCTGTGCCACCCACATTTCACCCCATTTTACCCTTGGTGATGGTAGCCATCTTTGTGACGTCACGCTTAGAAGGCTTAGATTCCTCGATCTTATACTATTTATGCTGTCTGCGTACACCGTGGTTCAGGCAGACTGACGAGGTTTATTTGGATAATTATTAATTCAAGATTAGATCTCGCAGCAACAACTAGAAGTACTATTAATACTTGTTGATTACCTATGAAGATTGTTTCTAATGCGTGTAGTGAAATCATTCATTTAACGTTTTGCCGAGATCTACAAGTGCTGTGTACTTAATTGTGGAGGGATGTGGGTGTACAGTGAAGACGTGTGTTGTTAGGTTTGGTTTGTGTTTTACCTGTACCAGCATTTTCGTTATCAGCAGTGATTCAGTGAAACTTTCAAGTCAGCGTATTCATTCACGTAGCTTTCTCAAGAGTAAACAGCTTTTTTCATTTTTTTGCGACCATCACGAAAAGTGAGAAGCTATCAGTTAAATAATATCGAATAATTACTCCAAATATTTTTAAGGGAGTATTGTGAATTGTTCCAAAAAATCTTTCGATAATACTGAATAAATCTTTAGTGAAAATTTCTTTTCCACATTCTTTGCATTTTTTTCATTTTTATTTGATATTGTGTTAGTACAATGGAAGTTAAGTTTGTGCATTTTTAAACAATAAGTACGTTTCATTAACAGATTTTCCTTATAGAATGGAAATAGAATTGGATAGGGAAGAGTGTGGGGTTTAATATGCGGGAGTTCTCGCACGTACGGGTACGCGGAAATAGTAGGGGAAACTTGCGTTATGGCACAACACAAAGAACGACCTTTTTAAGTTAACTAAAATAAAATAGCTTGAATTAAATTAACAACAAAAATCAAAACACGCTAGCCTACAATACTATGTGAATTAATTTAAAAAAGCAACCAAATTTAAATTTATAAAATAAATAGCGCAAGTCATTCGACAACTGCCAACGATCACAATCCAGACGCACGATTTAAATGTTGGCGGTATCTGAATGCCTGTTCATCAATGCCCAGTTGTAAACTTATATTATAAGTAATACACCGTTTGATATTAAACTTAAGGTGTCGGTTCGCTAAAATATTTAATATGTGAATAACGTTTGAGCGACATTTACATGTACTGAAGAGAGGTCTAAGCCTTCAGAATTGTTTCTAATGGTAACAGAATTGTTTTTATTACTGAAAGGTGAAAATATTAGATTTATTATTTTGGCCCAGAATTGCTTTTCTTGAGGTACGTAAGAACGCAGAAAACAATCAAATATTTTTTTAGTTTACAAATAATTTTTCAATTTTCGCACCCCAGCAGGCTGGCGATCTGTCCTTCAAAACTCCCTTTATTCCTCATTACAAATCCAGGGAAGGGTTGTACTTACCCGATCCTCTATTTCGTCATGGAAAACATTACTTGGTTTTCGCAAGAGTAAAAACTTTTTCTAATATTTTTGTTACTATCAAGGAAAGCGAAAATATAACGGTCAAGGAACT
>JAZDUA010000130.1:2180000-2387500 GCA_038098605.1 Gryllus longicercus
GTACATTTATAAACAATTACTAATTTTTGCAATACTATTGTGGAAAGAGTTCCCTGATGTCAGAGAACAAAAAACTTCTAATTAACAATTTTTCAACAAATAAAAATTTTATAAACAATTCCCAAATGTGCGCTATTCTAGCCGGGGTGTGTCCCCCAACTATCCCTGAGTTCAATATTGAAAAATAACAGTTTTGACAGTAAATATAAATTAATGACTGAACATCTAGTGTAACTGCAACTATAATGATAATTATAACTTCACTGAATTTTGCTGTATTTTATTGAAATGGTTTACTAGACGTCTTCTATCGATTATAGAAATATACTATTTTGCAAATTTTATAAATATATGAGCAATTGCAAATCTGCAATTATAATAGTTTTCTTATGTATAAAATCTAAAGTACACTGGACATTTGATACAGGTCATGAATTCTTATGTGAACAATAAAAATGAAATTAAAATGTGTTGGAGAAACTAATTGCTCTAAAATTAGTGTTATTTTATTTCCGATCAATGTAGTTCCGTCAAAAAAAATTGTGAAAACTCGTAAATACGTTTATATATATATATATATATATATATATATATATATATATATATATATATATATATATATTTCAATGATTTGACTTTCATGTTTATACAATTATTTCATTCCGTGAATTTTTATTTTTTTAAATTTATTTTTCTGCCTGTTCGGCATAATATGCCTTTCAGGGGTTTTAATTTACAATTTATTATTATATATAATTTTTTGGCCTTTCGGCTGACAGTATTTGAGGAGGACCACACGGCTACCTCGTAAACAAAGTCTGCAGAGCAGTAATTCAAAAGAAATTTATTTAATTTTTTTTATTAATGTATTTATTTGATTTTTTCAGCAGCGGAACTGATTAATGGGAGGGGATGGAAATTATTCTAATTTAAGGTGGTTTAAGAGAGTCTTTGGGGTATCGAGAGATAATGCGGGTTGGGATGGAAGCATTTTTGCCTAGATCAAATATTTGTGCACTTGTACACGACGGAAGAAGGGTGAAAAATCTGTTACTCATCCGTTGAATATATTCGTTAATGGAAGGAATGTTTAGCTCTCTGTGAATTTGCATATTTGGAATAAACCAAGGGGCTTGTACGGCTTTTCTTAGATACTTGTTTTGAATGATTTGTAGTTTCTTTAGATGTGTGTTTGCTATATTGTTCCAAATTTGACAGGCGTATGTTAATGACGGACGTATTATCGTTTTAAAGATTGATAATGCGCAGTCCAGACTAAGCGATGACTTGTTATTAATTATGGGGTAAAGTTTGTTCATTTTCGCGTATGTTTTGTTCGTTATTTCCTGAATGTGGTTTTTCCATGTTAACTTTTGATCCAGTAATACACCCAGATATTTTACGGGCGTTTCATTATTAAGCCAAGGAATTGCAGTATTATTAATTTTAATTTGTCGTGGTTGATGTATTTTTCTTAGTGAGAATATTTTAGGCTGTGATTTGCTAGGGTTTATGGCAATTCTCCATTTCATTGTCCATTCGACAAATTCATTTAAGTCCGACTGGAGATCTTTGCAAGCGTTGGTAATGTTTGAATTTGCATTAAATAATACTGTATCATCTGTATAAAGTGCTATTTCTGAGTTTTGGAGATAATCGGGGATTCCTAAGGTTTGCAACTTGTAAAGTAGCCCTAGATGCCACACTTTATCAAAGGCATGTGCGATGTCGAGAAAAATTGCAGCTGTGTACATTCGGTTGTGAAATGCTTCAGCAATGTACTCTGTTACTCTTAATAGTTGATAACTTGTGGAGTGGTTTGGACGGAATCCGAACTGCGTATTTGGTAGTGCATTGGTTTCGGTGAAAAATTTGAATAGTCGGGATTTTATAAGTTTTTCAAACATTTTGGCAAAGGTCGGTAACAAACTAATTGGTCTATGGCTAAGAGGATCTTGTGGAGTTTTGTTCGGCTTGCATACTCGTGTTATAATAGCAGTTTTCCAGGTCTTTGGATAATATCCTAATCTTAAACAAGCATTATAGAGAGCTGTTAATGCTGCAATTGCATTGCGAGGTAATTCTTTCATCATTTTATTATTTAATAAGTCATGGCCTGCTGATTTTCTCGGTTTTAAAGCCTTGATTATTTGATATGTCTCAGACGGGGCTATAAATTTAGTTTTTGTTGGGACGGAATATCGCGGTATTGACAAGTTTGTTTCCACCTTTAATTGGAAATCAAAGTCGGTTACCGGGTTAGTTGTAAATATTTTCTCAAAATTTTCCGCTAAAGATTCAGCTTTTTCGAAATCCGTCGTTGCTAGTCCTGAGTTAGAGGATAACTGAGGGATGAAAGATTTTTCCTTTGTAATCATTTTAATTGTATTCCACATTGTCCTGGAGTTTGGGGGGATGCTGCCTAAAAAGTTTTGGAAATGTGAACACCTCACTTTATGTAATTCTTGTTTAATTTTTACAGATATGCTGTTTAATTTTTGTTTCACTGTTTTATTGCGTGAATATTGCCACAATCTACGAAGGTTATGTTTTTCTTTAATTAAATTTAGTAGTGGTTTAGGAAGCGGAGTATAATTTTTGGTGAAATTCCTAACTTTAGTAGATGACCTTTTGATAGCATTTTTTAATAATATTTTCGAGAGAGTTGATACAACTGTCTATATCAGATGATGTTTTAAGATTCTTAGGATACTGACACTTGTTTATTAGAATGTTTCTATACATGTCCCAATTTACTTTTCCCTCTATAATTTTTTCGTTTTGATGAGTCTGAAGTTCAGCTTTGAACGAAATTATTACTGGGTTGTGGTCTGAGTCTAATTCTGGTTTTACATTTTGGTAGATCGGAATGTTTAAATTTTGTGTAATAACTATATCTAGAATATCAGGAACTACATTTGGGTTATAAGGGTAGTATGTGGGCTCTGGAGGAGCTAGTATATTAAGATTTCTTTGCAATGCGAATTTATGAAGAAGTTTCCCATTATATGAAGTAGTATTACAGTTCCAAATTTGGTTTTTACAATTCAGGTCTCCTGCTAATATTATTTGTGATCTACCATCAAACAATGCTTTCAAGAAACTTGACGGAAACTTTTTGTTGGGAGGTTTATATGCTGCAATCAAAGTTATGTTAGAAGAGATCAGTTCGATTTTGATAATAATTGTTTCTATTTCATTTGAGGATGGGGATTGTATAAGTGTATGTTTAATTTTTCTATTAATGAGAATTGCTACCCCACCTGATGCTATTTGTGAAATTCGATCATTGCGGTATGATAAATATTTTGGGATCGAAAATTTTTCTACCGGCTTTAAATGTGTTTCTGAAATACACGCAACATCTATGTCGTGGACTTGTAAAAAGTATCTTAGTTCATTCTCTTGGCGCTTTACGCCATTTGCATTCCAGTTGAGAATTTTGAAGTTTTCTATTTTATTTCGTGCCATTGATATGTACAGAAATAAGCCTTTGAACCATTTGTTGTAACTGTGGAATGATTGCAGAAAGAATATTATTTATAATTGTTTGGATTAGGTTTTCGTTTATTACATTTACATTTTGGAGAACTGGGGGAGAATTCCTGTTATCTGGCCTAGGCGGCTGACTAGTGCGATAAGGAAAAGAATGCAAGGGCGTTGAATTAAGCGGTAGAGGAGGAAACTCTTGAGGGGCATAGTGATAAGGTTGCGTGTTCTGTTTCAATTGGTGGTTGGAGAACTGCCTATTTGGCAGGTTGTGAGCTGAAAATTTATGATTAGCCTGATTCAAATTATATTTTTTAACTGCTTCTTTGTAAGCTTTGCAGCCTTTGTAGTTAGCCGTGTGCTCCCCGCTGCAGTTAACACACTTTGGTACATTATTATGTTTAGGTTTATCACATTGCGAGTAATGATGGCTTTCTAAGCATCTCACACATCTAGGTCGCCTTCCGCAATTTGCCTGCGAATGACCGAAAGTCTGACAATTTTTGCACATGATTGGAGTTTTAGATTTTATGCGAATTTGAACTCTGACAATGCTATATATAAACTGATTTATTTTTAAAATTGCTTTGTTATTTTCATTATCAGTTAGATCGACCGCCACGGTAGTTAACGGTTTACGTTCTCTTCCGAACAGTCTAACAACTTTTAAAACTTCAAAGTTTTTCGAAAGTTCGTTAAATATTTCCTCTTCTGAATAGGTAATTGGCAGATCTTTTATGACAACTGAAAAAGTTTTTTGGGTAGGATCCCTATATGTGTGATGCTCGATTTTTTCTTTTTCACAGAATTTTCGATATTCTCTATAGTCCTCTATTGAGTTGAATTTAATTTTTATAGTGTCTTTTTCTAATTTAGTAGAAAAATTGTTTTTTGTAATAGCTTTTAGTTCACTGATAAATAGGGGATAATCGAGTACTTTATGTACATAAAAGGGGGTATTTTAATGATGGATTCTTCACTTTCTTCCCTTTCGTTTGGCGAATTTTCTTCGGTCATATTTTGAAAACCTTGGTACCTATTTTTGACGGGCACGTTATACAATATTCTTCTAGAAGCATTGTTTTCATCTGGTAGATCTACGTGCATGCGTTTTAGACTTTTACTGGTTTCATTAAAACCACTGGTTGACTGTTGACTAACTGATTGTTGCGGGGCAACACCATACCTGTTAAAATAAGCATCTTTAGTGCTTACTGACTGAAGGTTGGTCAGAGTTCCTTCCGCCTCTCCATCCAGCTGCAGGACGGGCGGTTGTGATGTGTTGAACTGTTCCAAGGGTTGAATATTTTCCATTTGTGGTGGAAATGGAAGCACATCTCCATTCATTGCTGTGAACTGATCTGGCGTGTCACCATTTAGAACGTGGGCTGATGACACCAATTGACCCCCAAAAGCGGGGGCACTTGTTGCGAACATACAGCTTTCGCTGCACCACTACACTTTCACTGAGTAACACAATATTTCGTTATGAGCAATAAACAATTCTATTGCACTTAAAAAAACCACTGTTAGAAAAATGGGGAGCCGCCGGCGCCCGTTTGTACTTGCACTAAACACGAGTTTGAGCGTAACACCGAAGCACAGCGATAAGCGGAGCGATGCGACGCTTACTCCACGACGTCTAGAGCGAGACTGGACAATGTTACGAATTTTTATTTGAAAATATTTCCACATCTGAACTAGCGACGTCGGCTATTTTCTGCGACTTAATTTTCTTAGGCCAATCCCGCTCCCCGTTTAGACTGGCTCCGCTTGAGATGTTTCTTAATGCTCCAGAAATGCGAAAGCTGGTCTGGGCAATTTTTGATTCCAAAACTGTACGTCACTGCTTATGGTATAGCTGTCATGCAGCAATGAAGAAAGAAGCTTCAGTATTCACGTGTTCACATTCAGAACAGTCAATGGTAGCTGCTCCAGGACCCCATTTTTCATACTTCGTCGTTAAACTAACAATCATAACATTTTACTTTCGAAATTACATAAATTACCTAGGAATCCGTGGTATTGCTCTAGATTGGTTATGTTCGTACACAAAACAACGATCTCAGAGAGTAGAAATACCCTACTGGAATGATGGAACATTATGTGCAAACCTATCCGAATCATTGTCATTTGTACATGGAGTCCCGTAGAAATCGATTTTAGGCCCTAAACCGAGACTGATTTTAGGCCCGGTTCCGAAATTTCTTCCTATGAAATTCTTATAATAATCGGCAGACTAAAAAATAAATATTCGGCGGGTTTGCATGTATTTCTGGATTGTTTGGTAACGGTAACGTTTGCCCGCCCGCTATTATAGACCCGTTTACTCACATATGTATTTAATGTGCAGGAATTATGTGCAACCATATGCACAGGAATTTTTCCAGATAATTTTAAAACAGCTAAGATTAAGCCGCTCTTCAAAGAAGGCAGCAAAAATGAAATAAAAAATTGTCGACCAATTTCTCTTTTGTCGGTTTTTAATATTAGAGATACTTTCAGACTGACAACATGGATTTCGAAAATCAACATATACGAAAACAGCCATATTTTCTTTTCTTAAACATGCGTCTCATCCATGGATCAAAACGAAGCACCTATTGGAATATTTTTAGTTCTTTCAAAAGATTTTGACGTCGTTGATCAATACATTTTACTTTCAAATTTCACTTCGTATGGAATTCGTGGTATTGCTCTAGATTGGTTATGTTCGTACCGTAAAGAGCAACCTCAAAGAGTAGAAATACCTTACTGGAATAATGGAACACTATGTACACACCTTTCTGATGCTTTGCCAATTACACGTGGAGTTCTGCAGAGATCGAATTTAGGCCCTTTTCTCTTCATACTATACGTAAACGATATACCCTCGACGATTAGAAACGGAAGAACAGTTCTCTTTGCGGAAGATACGAATATTCTTTGCAATAAAGAAACCGTAAATGGTACAATATCTGATTTTCAAATCTGTTCCGTAATAACAATTAACAGCAAATGGAAAGAAAATTGTTTCAATTAATAACATTTCAAATAAACTATTCGGTACTCCATTTAAAAATTAATGGCGTGCAATTGACTGATGTTAAAATAACATTTGTTTTAGTAATTTTTTGGGTGTCTCAATTCATTCAAATCTCCAATGGAACGTCAATTTAAATGAATTGAACACTAGATTTCATTAATTCAGCCTTGATGTTGCTGGTGTATATTTCGCGAATGTTCATTCCCACCTGAGATATGGTATAATATTCTGAGGAAATATATCTTATAGACCCCAGATTTTTAGATTACAAAAAAAGAATTTTACAAATAATAAGCAAAACTCACTCACGAGATTCTTGCAAGTATCTATTAATCTAGAAATTTCACCATTACATTGTCTGTTAATTGACGAATCAGTGTTTTTTGTCAAAAAAAATACTCAAGGGTGGGAATATATTTTCAGCGAACACCGATGTCCATTACTAGAACACTCAATGTAGTAAGCATATTATTCAGGCGACAATAACAACAGCTCACGACATAAAGTTCACATTCATTATTTTACAAAACTGTCAGATGACATTAGACGATTAAATTCGATTCAAAAGTTTAAGTCCCAAGTAACATTTTTTCTGCTGCAAAATGGTTTCTATACAATAAGAGACTATACCGAACATCCAGAAAAAATAAATATTAATTTAAAAAAATGATAATTAATGTATTATTTAAAAATTGAATTGGATTAATGCCTTATTTTACGTGCCGAGACTCAGGCCATGAGGCCTGCTCTTCCGTCTGACCACGCAAATTTCGCTACGCTCCTTTTACCAGCTAGCAGAGAAAGGAGGAATTTCTTAGGCGAGAAACAGACGATTTCAATTTAGCTCAGAGGCGTCATTTAGGCTTGAGGATCTTTTACATGCCAGTAAATCTACTAACATGGGACAGCCGGCTTTACTTTCCCTCCGAAGGAAGGCGTACGAAGGATTTTTTCGCACTTAAAAATCGACGGCTTCGCTCGGGTTTGAACCCGCCAACAATACGGTACTCTAACCGTTACACCATCGTCGCCGCGAATTTATTATTCACCACTTAGAATGAATATTTCTACGAGTAAAGAACCTGAAACAAGCATTGTATCTTAAAAAAAATCCTTTTCGATTGTATATTGCAAAGATCAGTGTTAAAACTCTCTTCATTTGTTATGGTTGCTTACATCTACTTATAATTAATTAACAATAAACTTACTACTAATCTTAAAATACAACTTACATTACTACTAGGGTGGTAGAAGTAACTTTAAATGATAACCATACATTGGGTCGAGATTTTCTTTTTGATACGGGTCTGTGGATTGAGTTTTGGCAGAATCTTAGAGGAGTTAGATTGGGTATATTTGGAATGTTGTGGAAGAAGTGGGTGGATAAAAAAATAATGTGGTTTGTTAGCGGTTCTAACTGGAATTCATTTTGGAGTTGTGAATTGGAGATGTACCATGATGCATCCGTGATGGTGCCGAGGAACTGATTTTGGACTATTTGGAGTTTTTTGGTATTCAATTTGGCTGCGCTGATCTTTACTGGGCAAGCATATAAAAGTAGAGGTCGAAGTTTTGTAAATCAATAAAGCGGTATTGTACGGTAATTTAGTAGATCTATTTATTATTGGTTTTAGTTGGTGTAATTTAATTTTTTCTTGTATACCTTTATTGTCGATGTGATATTTTCAACTGAGTCGGGTATCTAAGAAAAGACCTCGGTATTTTATTGGTTTGTTATGAGGGAGCCATTGTACGCGTTCTAGGTTCAATTGTAAGGGGAGTTGGGGGATGAAAGGTCTTAAGGAAAATATTTTGGCTGCATCTTTGACGGGTTGATTTTAATTTTGTTTTTGGCTACCCGGTTGTCGATTTGTTGTAGGTATAACTACAGATTGATTTGTATTGTGTTTGTGGTGGGCTTGAAGAAAATATAGCCGTGTGATCTTCAATTTGGGCGGTTTTTATTTTGCTACGTTGTGGTAGGTCGGCTACGTTGAAGTTTTAAAGAGCGGGAGATAACGGGGAGCCTTGGGTCTGCCTTGACTGCTTATGGATTAGAATGATGATTATCGACTGTATCGGCAAACTTTCCATTGTTGAGGAAGCTGGAAATGATATGAGTGAGGTGGAGTGCCTATTTTTTT
Organism: Gryllus longicercus; assembly: GCA_038098605.1. Taxonomy (NCBI): domain Eukaryota; kingdom Metazoa; phylum Arthropoda; class Insecta; order Orthoptera; family Gryllidae; genus Gryllus; species Gryllus longicercus. The sequence goes on from JAZDUA010000130.1 coordinate 2,188,659, forward strand.
TATTTTGTAGTTTAGAGCTTGGTGCCAAGTTCTATCGAAGGCCTGCGAAATGTGAAGAAAGATTGTTATTGTGTGATAGAATTTTGAAAATGCCGTATGGATGTTTTCAGAGATACTGAATAGTTGGTGATACGTGGACACTTTGTCGGTGAATCCAATTTGTTCCATCGGCATGGGATTTGTGTTATGGAGGTGTGCTTTAAATCGTTTCGATATTAATTTCTCTAGTACTTTAGATAGCGTGGGAAGAAAACTGATTGGGCGGTAACTACTGGTTAGAGATGCATTTTTGTTTGGTTTTTGTACTGGAAGAATGATTGCATGTGTCCATACTCCCGGAAAATAACCTAGTCTCAGGTATGAGCTGAAGATATTGGTTAGATATGTAATGCTTGTTTGGGGAAGGCGTTTTAATATTAAATTGTTAATTTTATCATGTACAGGGGCTTTCTTGACTGGTAGTGATTTGATGATTTTATTTATTTCTTTAGGTGATGTGTAGGGTATTTTATGATGTGGGCTGCATGTCTGTTCGTTTACTGTTTTGCTAATTGTGATATGTCTAGAATGCGGTTTAGTACTATTTAGGGTGAATGTGGATGCAAAGTAATTTGCTAGCTCTTCGGGTTTCTCGACAGGCGTGTACACTTTTACTGTGGGGGTGTCTAGTGGGGAATTTTATTATTTTTCCTTAATATATTTTTAGTGATTTGCCATATGGATTTGTTGTTAGTGTTCAGTGATTGAAGTAATGTTTCAAATCGCTGATTGTTGAAGTTTTTGATTGATTTACGTGCAATGATTATTAGTATGTTAAGTTCGATTTTAGCCCTGAAATTCTGAGTTGCGACCATAGTCTACGGATTTTGTTTTTTATTTGTGTTAGTTTAGTAGGTTTATTGTTTGCTATATTTCTAGTGGATTGGAGGGAATTTTGAATATAGGTATTGTTGAGCTAGTTATCGTGTGAAATTTTGTCCAGTCAACTTTTATCGTATTTGGATTTGCTACTCGGGCTTGCAATGGAGGTATTTGGTGTGGTTATCAAGACCGGAATGTGGTCCCAGTCGAGTTCAAATAATGTAGTAGTTTGTAGATTTATTTTCGTGTTAGTGATTCCGATATCCAGGATATTAGGACTTCTTAAACGATTATGGGGTAAAATGTGGGACTTGGAGGTGAAATTATTTTGAGATAAGTGCGATTTTCTATATGGGCTAATATTTTCCCATTAGCGTTGGTGTTTAAACAACCCAGTTCGTATTTTTGGAATTCTGGTCCTTTAAGAGTATGGTATTATTTAGTTGAAATAGTTTGTTAATGTTATCGAGATATAGTTTATGATTTGGGGGATTGTATGCTGCAATTATAGTCCATGTGCTATTTTTTATTTCTAAGTTAATGGCAACAGTTTATATAGTACCAGTACATGGTTGTATTCTTGGGGAATGTTGAATATTTCTAATGATGGCTATTAGCACTCCTCCTCCTTTGCTTACGTTTCTGTCAATCCTGTAAACTAAATAATTTGAGATATAAATTGTATTTTTTCCTTTAAGTGGGTTTCTGTGCAAGTGATATCTCCACAGTGTGAAATTATGAAGTGAATTATTTCTGTTTTTTATTTGTTAGGCAGTTAGCATTCCATTTGACGAGAGTAAGATCTTTAAGGTTTTTTCTGTCATTATTTCCGTTAATGTAGGCGGAGAATGAATTTTTAATTGAATTGATTATGGTGGGTGTAAGTGTGTTTATGGCATTGATTACATAGGAAGTAATTGCATTAATTATTGTATTTATAATGGGATAGTTGTGGTGTGGTTCTTTGGAGAAGGTAGGTTGGATTTGATTGTTGATAGGATTTGGGCGGTCCTGGGATGTGGTTCTACTAATATGAGTGAAGTTGTTGAGAATTGGTGTTTGGGGAAGAAGAGGGAAATGGCAATTTGTTTGTGGTGGAGTGGTTGGGTTAGAAAAGCTTTGGTTTCTGGTTTGGATGTTGTTTCGGTTGACAGTTTTTCTTTTCTCAACGTATTGTTTTAGGCAAGGGTAACTGGACTCTGGATTATTGGCCTGGGGCTGCCTTGACAGTTACGATATTTTGGTACTTGATCACGATTAGGGCAAGTTACCGAGTAGTGGTTACCCGAGCAAAACCCGCAGCTAAGTGAGTGGGTGCAATTATTCTTTGTATGCCCATAATCCAGGCACCGCTGGCACCAAGGGACCTTGAGGTTTTTTCCTTGTTTCTGCTTTTACTCAGTGGTTACAAATTTCTTAATGGCTAATACGTTGTTCATTGGTTCTTGTCCTGTAAATACAGCGACAACTACTCGAATAGGGTTGTTTTCTTTGTGAAGTCTGGTGATTTTTATCAGTGATGGAAAGCATTGTTTTAAGTCTTGATATATTTCTTGATCAGTAAAGGATTGGTCGACATTCTTGAACAGTACAGAAAAATTTTTATTCAAAGGGTCTTTGAAGGAATGAAAATTTCGATGAGTGTGAATTAGATACCTGATTTGGATTAGGAAATCCGTAGGCGAGTTTGCATTAACTTTAATTTTATAGTTTTTACGTCTGCAATGAAATTTGTAGCAACTTTAGTTTGAAGTTCTTTGATGAATGCATCTTAGTTGTTAATGTCTGCAACTATGTTTGGCGGTATTTTACTGGAAGTTTCACTTTGTTCACTAGGGAGTTTGTTAGTATGAGTGAATCTATTTTCAGTTGTTTGCTTATCAAGTTCACTTAGAAATCCGAACCTATTTTTGACCGGCACATTAATTAGTGGAGAGTCAGATTTTGTATTTATATCACTGTAATTATCGTGATTGCTACTAATTTTTTTGGGTTCACGCTCTATATCATTGTTTGCCACTTTTTCTAGAACCTGTGGGGTGTTTTTTCTCGTAGCTGAGCGGCTGACGGTTGGCTGTGTTCAATCGGTTCCTGGCCATCAGCGCCGGGTGTATTAATTTGGTTGGTGACGTTCTCCATCGTCACCTCCATTTCTTATTCGGTGAATTGATTTGGATTGTAGGAATGAAATGTTTTGCTGGTTGGCTCTCACTGTTGTTAAGAACAAGCACTTACGACTTCGTTTGTTGTAGGTTCGTAGCTGCATGCCATTCTATACGGTGATTAGCACTGTGTCGCACTTCACAGGAATTGTTTCGATGAACTGTTTAGCAGTAGCACGTGTATGGTTCAGTTCACTAGTTTAAAAGTAATATTATCGCGATGCGACGCGTGACTCCCCGCCACTCCGTTTATTGGAGGGGCGAATTACGAAGTAACGGTTTTATCGCAACAGATCTGTCAGGGTCGCACAGCAGAGCTCTGACTACCTCACGCCAACACTGTCGGACAAAGAATGCATTGTACCCCAGCTTCTGGGTATTTTATTACATCGGAGCGAAAATTTTGTTCACAATTCGTGTCAAAACCTCTCATTTCTTTGTATACTCAGAATTAAACTTGAATATGGTCAGAAAGAATTAAGAAATCGTACATGGAATACACTTCTCCCCGTAGCACGTCACAGAGTTTTTAACTATGTTTGACGTAAAATAAAATAATACAAAAATTAAATGTTTGCTACAGGGCATTAGATTTAACTTATAAATAGATTAAATCAACAAGGATCGTTGCATAGTTAATACAGTGACTCGCAAATGGAAAATTTATATCAGCAGATCACAAACTTCAATCAAGTTGGTGCAAAGACTAGGCGAGTGAGAGGGAGGATCGCGCAAGACAGCCCGCAACAACATCGACCAGGCTCGGCGCAGGCGTGTGCTTGCGACATTGGAGTTACCCAAATCCGGGTGACATGCGGCAGCAATTACCGAGGAGCCTTCAGAAGCATGAAGTGCGGAGCGGAGGCGCGGGCGGCGCGGCGGCCGACCTTGGCAGAGGAAGCGCGGGGCGGCGGCCGGGACAGACCCGCTCGCGCCACTCCAACCTGCCATCGGCGATCTCCTCCCACGCACAGCTCAGGGCGACACCGGCTTGCCACTACCACCGTCGGTACAATGGCGGGGCTAAGAGGTGCAAGAGTAATCGACAATGTCAACGCCGAGAGGGAGAGCGAGAGAGGAAGAGCAACACAATTTTATTACGGTTCAAATTGTCTTTATTTTGTGTACGCGGACCTGAAACAAAACACGTAATGATATTCTTAATACCCTTGCGAGCCTTTCGGATCCTTTATGCCCTCGCGGTCCTTCCGATTAATTCATGACCGATCCGCTACCAACACAATGAATCAAATTTTTATGAAGTCAATTTATGAATGTTGAGACACAGGAAAATACAATAAATAAATGGCATTATGCTGAAATAATAATAATTCTATATGAGCTTACTTCTTGAATTGATATTAAAATTGCAATTTTGCAACATTGCCGTGAATTTATTATTCCCATCAGTCACTAATATCAAGATACGTATAACTATTTACAGGCATATGCTTCTTGAGTACAACTACTACTATTACAACTAATACTATTACAATTACCACTGCTACCACTACTAGGACTCCCACCACCTTTACCACTTATTACTATTATTATTATTATTATTATTATTATTATTATTATTATTATTATTATTATTATTATTATTATTATTACTATTATTTTTATTATTACTATTATTATTATTATTATTACCTTTACTCTACATAACGACTCATATGTTATGATACGATATGATCAATGGTTTCTACTGGTTCTTGGCAGATCATCTTGGGAAATTTTGAGAACCGCTTTATCATAATGTCGTTTTCTCAACTCCTGATCCTGAGCAGCTATTAGAACTGCTTCCGATTCTGGCTTCATTCTTCCCTTTTTACGTCACGTAAATGATTGATTTTATTGATCTGCATCCAGAGGAGGATTTACGCATAGGCACAGTAGGCACGTGCCTACGGCGGCAAATTTTCAAGGGCGGCAAATTTTCAAAGGCGCAAAATTTTCTTGATATTTTCTAAAACAAATTTAGGTTCTCTAAAAACTATAACAGCATAAATCATATTTTTATTTTTAAAATGATTTAAACGAGACTAAAGCCGCCTCCTCAACCTTTGATTTATAAATTAAGTTTGAAAATGTCCCCATTTGAAATTCAATGTTACAGAATACATTAAAAGAATTCGCCAACGACTTCTGATTGGTTGATTGAGCAAAAAGAATTACATTCTTAGAGTAAGGAGTTTGAAGTAGCCAATCAGAAATCGCTGACGGATTTCGCCATTCATTCATATTGCGCTATATAGAAAGTAGCGACATCTGTGACTTCTTGAGTTAAGTTCTAAAAGATGGATCTGGAAATAACCCTTTTCTTTCTTTTGTTACTATATTTGTGTATCGTTTATTGTAAGAGCCTGCTGGGTAAAAATGATATTTTGAAGTTTTTAAGTGAGTGATTATCGAAAAAGTCTCAGCAGAAATCAATATGCAAAAATCCGAAAAGAAAAGGAAGAGAAATGTCAAAATGAAATTCATAAGACAAAAAAATAAATGAATTCTTTAAACCTGTTTGTGAAACTGATTTCTGCTGCAGCCAAATTAAAAGAACATGAGAATTCTACATGTCATAGAAACTGTACGTCCGCATTGAAAAATACACAGCGGACCGAAAACCAAGTGAATAAGCAGCTACTTGAACAAGTTGAAACCGAGGCAACGTATTGGAGGAATGTTCTTGAGCGTGGCATTTTAGTAATAAAAACTCTTGTTTCAAAACGGCTTCCTTTGAGAGGACATGTCGAAAAGTTTGGAAATAATCAAAATGATAATTACATGATGTTGCTTGAGTCAATTTCGAAATATGACCACTTCTTAGCAGATCACATACAGAAATTTGGTAACTGAGGAAAAGGAAATACATCGTATTTATCCACTACGGCGGTTGAAGAACTAATAGGTATATTAGCTAAAGCAGTTAAAGATGAGATTCTCCGAAACATTCTAAGTGCCAATTATTTTTCCATAATTGTGGACTCGACACCAGACAGAGCACACGTGGATCAACTCGCTATAGTTATTAGACATGTGGGAAAAGATGGTACACCAAAAGAGACATTTTTGGAATTCCTTCTAAACACAGGCCATAAATCAAAGGAGATTTCGACGCTGAATGCAATTTTATGGAGATTAACGAACTGGACATTAATAATTGTCGTGGTCAGCCCTACGACAACGCGTCAAATATGTCCGGACTTTACACAGGTCTTCAAGCCCGTATAAATGATGAAGATGCTCCAATTGAATTCATCCTCTGTTCTTCTCATTCTTTAAATTTAGTTGGTACAAATGCAGCTGAATCATTCACTGAAGCATGTACTTATTTTCTTCTACAAAATTTGTATAATTTCTTTAGTGCATCTACATCAAGGTGGGACATACTTCAAAATTAAGTAGATGAAGGATCCGTTACATCCTCTTTGAAAAGTCTTTCAATTACGTGCTGGTCAGCTCGAGATAATGCATGTCAGGCTCTAAAACATCGTTGGCAAAATGTTTTAGATGCCCTTCAAATTATATCTGATGATTCTGCGCAAAAACCGTCAATGCGTGCAGAAGCGTCTTATTGTTGCTTTAAATCGACTTGAAACTGTTATTATGACCGAGGTTTGGGGATTCATTTTAGACCGCTTGAATGCGTCGAACAAACAAATGCAAGAAGTCGATATTGATTTAAGTTCCGTGGTTGGTATTTACACTTTGCTTGTAGAACTTTTAAAAACGAACAGAGACAAATTTGAATTTTTTGAAGAGAAGGGGTAAGAAGCTGTCAAATACTGAAACGTACGAATCTGAAAACAAAAGAAAAAGGAAACGTAAAATGCAATGTGATGAAACTAACGAGAATGCAGCAGAACTGATCGCACGAGACAAGTTTATATTATACACTTATTTGGTTACTGTTGATAAATTACTTGCAGAATTGAATAAGAGACTTAAAGCGTATAAAGATGTATATGACAAATTTAAGGCTGTCATTGAAATAGAAAAATTAACTTTGATAGATTTGGAAAAAGCAGCGATATATTTATGTTCACAATTTCCCCAAGATGTTGAAGAATCGGTTGTTTCTGAGCTTATACATTTAGTTCGTATTTAAAAATCCTTGAAGATATTAAGCCAACGAATCCTGCAGCTTTATTAAAGTGGTTACGGAAAGAAGAATTAGAATGTATTTATCCTAACGTTGACATTGCACTTCGAATCTTTTTATGTATTCCGGTCGCCAATTGCACAGCAGAACATTCATTCTCTTGTTTAAAAAGGATTAAAAATTATTTGCGTTCTACAATGACAGAGTATAGACTGAACTCCTTAGCGTTATTGTGTATCAAAGAAAATTATCTCAGCGTTTTAGTTGCATATATACTATAATGCTTTATGCTATAATGCTTTATGCTATGTTGCTTTATACTACAATTATTGATGAATTTGCTCACCAAAAGGCACGTCACAAAATTTTACATCAATAGACAAATTAGCTATAATTAATAAAACGTTATTTCAACTGTATAAAAAACCCTATCCAAAAAGTTAAATGTTATATTCCTTGTTTATAATGGTAAATCGAAAATTATAAAAACTGTTAAAACGTCGTAATATTCTAATCATTCAGTTGTTGTAAATAAAAATCTATCATATCAATATTTATTACAAGCTATTTATTTGTCTGCTTCATTAGAGTATACCTTATGATTTCAGAAGTATATGAATCTGAAAGTAAGGCCCGTTGTCGAAAGAAAACATGTTGCAATTCTAGTTGTCACGTTTTAATTTCCTTTTAATGTTAACGTTTCAGTGTTGAAACGTTAATAATTTTGAACGTTACTTGCTATGAAGATACAGTTTATATCCAAAATTAGCTAAACCAACAAATTTGTTTAGTTTATGAAAACAATGTGCAAAATGTAATGTTACTTTTAAAGTTAAAACGTTCAAATTAATGAGGAATTGTTACTGAAACGTTACAATTTGAAATGTAACATTAATCACTAAACAGGGGGCGGCAAATTTGATGTGCCTACAGGCGGCAAAAATATTAATCCGCCCCTGTCTGCATCATGTCCACTCTTTTTAGATATTGTACAAGTACATAGGGTGGTTTCTCTCTCCACGATTTCTTTAACATTTTTTTCAGTCTCACATTTCATGTTTAGTAGCATCAAAAGTTCAATGTCTGTGTTAATCTTCGTGTCTTGCATAGTGGTCTTTGCAATGCTTCTTGCTACACTAACAATGCCTCTGTTTCCTATTCTTCGGTCAGATTTAATGTCCAGCCACATTAGAGGGTCATCTTGATGACTGACTACATACTTTCTCATCCCGACAATTGCATTGTGGCAGGTGGTTTCAAATTGTCTGAGCCATCTTCTTCTTTCCTTAGGAGACACATAAGGTCTATGTACATCAGTGGGCGACATGCATTGCTAGCAGTTTTCGGTTTTTTCGATCCATGATTCGAATTTCTTGCTCAGTCTAGTCCACAAGTCCAAAACCTTATTCGACTACAAGCACCGCCAAACTTCCAATTGCCGATATTGTATTCCTGGAGTTCTGGGTGCTGCGGGACGAGTCTCACTCTTCTGTAATACTCCCTACGAATTCTCTCTTTCATTGTGTCGTACGAGAGTTTCTCACATTCTTCAATGCCCTGATATATTGTGGTTTCACCTGGCTCAAGATCTTGAATCACAGTGTGCATATCAACTGCAGTATTCTCTGATGTTGTCGCTTTGCCTCTCTTTAAATTGATTTTTGCACACTTGTCATAACCAACCTTCATGCAAATGTCATTTCTAAAGTCATTCATGACAGACATCATTAGGAAGAGAATCGTATTATTCTTAGCAAACACTTTAAGATCAACCATGTAAAACGAATGTCGTTGTGGTCTTTCATCACCATGGAGTTTGTAACCAAAGTCAGCTTGCAACAACTGTCTAGATAGTGGGATCAAACTAAACCAAACAGCAGTAGAGGGTAGCAAATCTCCTAGAAAAATACCCCTGTTGATCTGAATAATTCTTATTTCTACTGCTTCCTTTTCGTTGTATATTACTAACCTGGTACTCCTCGATTTCATACTAGTAATGCAATAATGCAAAACTTAGTCTAGGATGAAATCTATAGATATTTAGGGTCTTCAAAATCCAATCGTGCGATTCACTGTCAAAGGCCTTCTGGTAGTGCGCTTAACGCTCCTTATGGAGCTAGCAGGCGCGTTACGTCTATATATAATCAACAAATTTTTTAAAAAAATTAAGATACCGCTACATCAGCCAGATTGATTGGAGAATATCAGTTTTGAAGAAAATCGGCGGAACGGTTTAGCCGCTAGCGTTGTTCACGGACGAGCAGATACGTTTTGCCGTCATTCAATTTTTCGGTATCAACGGTCCACGAAACATGAATTCTGACTATACCTCGTGTTAGAGGATTTTTATTTCTAAATTGGATTTATCTTTTTCGTTATCAGGGCCCTGTAATAAGAGTTTCTCTGCCGAAAATTCGCCGTTATTTCGCGCAACATTACTTAACTTTCTCTGTACTCCCTAACGAGAAAGTAAAAAACAACAACAGAAAACTGCAATATGCAGCACCTCAACTACATCATACGTCCGCCAGAGCTTGAAAATCATGTAAACTTCGCGAAAAACTGAGGAAGGGACTGCCTTTCCTGCAACCCCTAGTCTCAACATAGAGAAACATAAACAGCGTGGGAGCGAAATCACCCATGCCCGTCGCTCTTTCGTACGGTTGGGATTGAAAGTCCCAAGGAGGAAACTGGGATGGCAACAGAACACGGCGGAAGCTCTTCGCAATTACACACGTACCATCGGTGGGCTACATTGGTCACGAAATTGAAAGAACTATTTGGCATATTTTATTTGAATATCAAACAGAAATAATTCTGACAAGGACTGGGGAGCTGGGGGCTGTAGCCGCGCAGCCCACCCAACTTGTCGCCTCTGATTGAGAGTAAAATTTTAAAAAATTGAAACAAAACTATCTTGATTTTCTAATCCTGCTTATTTAAGAGAGAAATAAAAGCATGGCCTTTCTACGTTCATATTAGAAGATTTAACAGACAAATATTCTTGTTTAAAGAGCAGTCCATGCGTAAGCGAGGATTGTTATCTTATAGAAATGTAATTTATTTCACATTATTTCTAAATGCATACAATAAATAACTGAATGATTTATTAACACAACACAAAACGAAATAAGGAAAGAATTCGCCATTTAAACATATTCCTCTCAGTTGTAGGAAATATGTTAATGTAAAGGAGAATTTAGTACGAAAATAAACAACAAATAGCAAAATGTAGTGAAGAATATGAACATACTACAATTGTCGGTCATTCAGAAGAAACAATCTGCGAGCTTTGGCGCGAAGCCGTCTAGCGCCGCCCGGTAGCGCACTCCACCTCTTTCTGGACTTAAATGGGGAAGTTGTCCGCGTCCATATGACGGGCAAGTAGCTGTTTGTCATGCCTGCTTTAACCTATTCATATTTCAAGTGTTCTTGCGACCATTTATTTATCACGACTGAAATTAACTTTCATCCGCATCTTACAGTACGAGAGAGGCGAAGGATGTTCTTCTGAAATTCACGAATGCTTGGTGAAACGAAACTTTGAATGTGCGGAAACGAATATCATAAATCCGAAAGATTCGCGGTACGTCGTTAGTTAGTACGCCGTTCAAATAACTCTTATAACTGTACAAATTAGCAAAATGTCATGCTAAACATTGCAGGGTAGATTTTTAAAGACTAAACGTTTAAAACGTTGTGTGAGGATATATATTATAAACCCGAAGAACTAATTTTGTATTTGACTTAGCAAAAAAGGCTAATTTTACAGTATTTATTTCTCGAAGAATATAATATTTTAAGTTCCTTATGTGCCCACTGTAGCCATATGGCAACATTTCATAAAAAATAAACTAATGGGCGGAAAATGTTAAAAACTGGTTTTAAAGTATTCTGATGTTCTCTTTTATCAATTTTACGTCTTAAATTATTTTGTTTCTTCATAATAAATAATTTGGGATTGAAACGAGAAAATTATAAAGTGCGTATGTGTTTCACAAAACACTCTGATTGATAAGTAAGGATTTGATAGCCATCTCAATAACGGAATTCAAATGAATTCACATAACATAACACGGCAGTGCACGAACGTCACTACATCAATCAAGGGAAATATTTTTGTTTAATTTGCGAATAATTATTGACATGTGTACACTCAGAGAAATCGATAAATGTTTCCGCTTCGGTAAACTGCCTCTTAGTTTCTATAGATTTCATTCATAAATGTTCGTCTCCATATAACTTTTAACATTACTTAATATATATTTGAAGTTATACAGTGCTTTCTTCTTCATTTACACAAAACTTTCTTTCCAGCAATTTTCCACTTTTGTTTGCGTGTCGTTTGTCACTTTATCCTCACACTGCTAGCCTCACAAACACCTTCGATATCAAAAAATACTATTTCCATTTTGAATCGGGCAAACACACGCTATATTACCACGACTCGACTGAGTACCAGCGTGCGCAGCCAGCGCGTGGAAACTAACATGAGTTCCGGCAGCCGGCAAGCGTTGACGAGCGAACGCCGATAACTTTGGGCAAGCGTTCCTTGTGTTCTCTAGCATTTGATAACGTGACGCAATGATGCAGCTGAGTGACGTCATTTGGCTCCGGACCTTGCCGCGCCGGCAGCCGGCGTCCTGCGCGTGCAAACCCTGAAGTCGTCGCCAGTTTCGGACAGGCCTTACGTCGAGTTGCGACGCGGGAACGGACCCATTGGTGGCGTGGCGCTTTGAAACTGCTTCAAATGTCATATCAACAAAACGATAAAAGCTCGCATAATACGGTGTCCGGGGAGGGAACGCCGAAACTTCGAAAATAATTGGGTGCTCTTGAGACAATTTTAAGCATATTTTATCTAATAAACTACTGGGATATTCCCAATGGCTGAGCCGAAATAAGCACTCAAATGTTGGTTTGAAAAAATGATTTCTAGGTAATAATTTGCATTGCAGAAGCATATAACCTTTCCAGAAACATGTAAATTGTTTATTATTACACAAGAAATGAATATACCAGTATATGTTCAGAAAGAAAACTGAGAAATAAAAAAAAAAACAGTGGAATTTTGTACATTGGGTGCTTTTTATTTCTGCGTTAATTTTTATTTCTGAACAATATTTTTCCTGTAACAGTCTCGACGCCGCGAAGACCAATTTATTCTCAAAGCACTATCAAAACTTTAACATATGAGACATCATTGACTTCCTCTTTGCAGGATCTATTACTTGATAGTGAGAGAAATATATAGTTCACAGACATACTCTCTGTCTGTGTCTCTGTCTGTGTCTGTCTGTCTGTCTGTGTCTATTTGTGTCTGTGTCAGTGTTTGTCTCTGTCTCAGCCTGTCTCTGTCTGTGTCTGTCTCTGTCTGTGTCTGTATCTGTCTGTGTCTGCCTCTGTGTCTGCCTCTGTCTGTGTCTGCCTCTGTCTGTCTGCCTCTGTCTGTGTCTGTCTGTGTCTGTCTCTGTCTGTGTCTGTCTCTGACTGTGTCTGTCTCTGACTGTGTCTGTCTCTGACTGTGTCTGTCTCTGTGTGTCTCTGCCTGTCTCTGTCTGTCTCTCCGTCTCTCTGTGTCTGTCTCTCTGTCTGTCTCTCTGTGTCTGTCTGTCTTCGTCTGTATGTCTGTGTCTCTCTGTCTGTGTGTCTCTGACAAGAGACAAACTTTGTAAAATTTTATGCCTGTTTCAATCAAGTATAGCAATCTTGAGTATTCTCCCTGTTGGAAAATTTGGCTAGGTTTAAAATCCATAGAATAAAAGTTGAGATCGTCCCGATCTTATCCCGTCCTTCCCCATTGAGATGCGACTTCTCAACAGTAAATTAATCATATTCCCGCAAAAATAATGTTTTATTTTCTTTTGATGAAGAAATAGATATTGTGATGTTAGTGCATACAGCATGCTGCAGTTGGTTGGACGCTTATTTTAATTTACATTCTCTGAAACCTAAAGAAACTACAATATCTCTTGTCCATCATTATGTTATCTCAATATTGTGTGAATTAATTTCGTAATGGACTCTCACATCACAAAACAGAGGTAATGGACTCATTTCAGATACCGTAATGAATAATGATTCTTCTCTCTCCTCCACAATGAGTGTCGCAATATTTTATAGCTGCATATTGCGATAAATACGCAGTATTATTTACTCCACTGCCAGACGTCTATCAGACAAGCAGAATGGCGCGCGCGTGGGTGTTCACACATACTCGTTGATCCGCGCTTGCATTCACCCGCGTATGTTTACTGGAGGAAGTGTTGTGCGTCATCAGTTTCACAAAAAAGCTTTCTCTGCTGTATATCCTAGAAGCAGATTTCACCTTAACCGTTACATCCAAACGTCATCCGGGGAAACAACCCTCCATGCAAGCGAGTAGCATCACAGAGGGCTACATGATCAATTCTATATGACGCTGCTGTGCCGCAGTTCGTGGTATTCGCAGCTTGCTGTGTTGGCTAGCAGATTATATCATCCGTTGTTGTATCGTATCAGAGCTCAGTCGAAAAAGAAGCTTTTGTTTAGTGAACATCAATTCAATGCACGTGCTGCACGAACCAGCTTGCAGAATTACATTTTCGTTTCCTCTGGAGACATTTCAAAACTTTGTAATTAACACAAAATATGGGAGTATATAATCATAATGATTTAGCATCAGGTAAATTTCCTTTCGTTGGAGAAGGAAAATGTGAAGTTGATGGCGATGGCAGAATCTCATTTGCTCATAATTTGTGAAGAAATGTGGAAACTGTAGATAATCAGATTAAAAATGTTTTCCCTAATGTTGAAATGGTTTCCTAATGACCACAGACATCGAGGTAAGCACAGCGGCTCAACCTATTATTTTCCACTTTTTGTAATATCATTTGCAATTGATTTTTAATTATATTTATTATCCTTTTTTACTGTATCTATTACAATTTCATTATTTGTATTTTCTTTATTTATGTCATATTTTGTAATTTCATTTGTTATTGGTCTATAATTATTATAAGTTTAAATGTATATTTTATTTATATTAATTCCCCTTTGTATTTAATATCTTTTTATTTTGAATTGGCTTCGTATTTTAATTATATTTTATTTTCTTTATATTTGTAGACTGATGATGGCAACGCCGTCGAAAACCGGGTTTCTAAATAAATCTATTAAGTTGACGGAGATGACATCCATTGTTTCGTCACATTCCTTTCAGGCGCCGAGAGGAGGCAGGAAGAGGGTGGGACAATACCGGGAACACTGGCCTAGATGGAAGACTGAAGGAAGCCTACCATTCTGGGTCACCAATAATTTTCTCCTCGTTTCTCTCTTCTAAGACAGACAAATCTTTTTTTTTAATTGTTTCATTTGTTATTTTTTGTTAAGTTTTTAAATAATAGTTTTATTTAAAATGTTTTGTTGAATTTAGCACCAAGAAAACATGAAAAAATGTTTTTAATTAAAACGCAAAATTTTCGGCAGAAAAACTCTTATTGTGAGGCTCTTGAAACGAGAATGTGGATAACTCCTTTTCCTGTATGTATGCATGTATGCAAGTACTTGGCGGGACAGCCCGTGAACGGGCACAGACCGGCGATGTCCCTGCCTCGCGGCCATGGGTTAAGGGGGTACGTGTGGGTAGCACGTAGACATCCCCACGCCGTGTTCCGGTCTTCTCAACCTGTGAAGTGAATTTTCTCATCGTCACACAGCAACATATACTGGGACATTGCAAGAAAACGCACAGTATAATCTTAACTCGACCGGGACCGCAACCGCGTACTGGAAAATGAGCACGCTGACCAAGAGCTAGCCACGAGCCAAATCCTTTTCCTTCATATATGTAGGAAATTACTTCCTCTAACACGTGGTGTAGCCAGAATGCATGGTGTTTGGGTCCTTGATGCATAAAAATCTCTTGAGGGCAAAACCTCCGTCCGCCCGCCGTGGTCAACGCTAATGCCTAAACCATTCAGCCGATTGTTTCAAAAAAATAATATTCCCCGATCTATTTGAACGAACTCGAGGTTTTGGCAGTTTCAAATATTCTGATTTTTAGGGTACTTTACATAGAGCTTAAAAAGCATTTTCAAAATTTTCCCAAAAATAGCATCAAATTTTTGTTATTAAAACTAGTTCTCGGATAGCGTAAAATACGTATTAGAGAATATTGCAGTTCTCATGTTCGTTAAAATCACTGATTTGTCGAAAACTGCAAAAGTGCAATTTTTTGGAGGGCATCTCACTACAAGTACAATATTGAAGATAGGGATTTTTTCTTTAATGAAATCTGTTATTTAAAGACAGATATTGAAATAAAGTTAAGTTTAATTTTTTCAAAATATGGGTAGTTTTTGTGTAATGTTGCTCTAAATGCACAAAAAACAACTACAAATGCATATTTTAGATTTTTTAAACAATTTGTTTCACATAAACCGCTCCAAATTTGTTCCATAAATATTCCCCCTTATGTATCAAACGGTAAAAATACTGTACTAGTCGCATTTTCGACGAACTCCATATTTTCAAAATAGCAAACAGTTAACAGTTCGAAACTACAAAATTGAAGATATAGATTTCTGACTTAAACAAAATCTGTACTAAAAAATCAGCTCTTCATAAAAGGTAAAAAATAAATATTTTTTAGGAAACGAGTACGATTGTACAATGAAAATATTGAGTTGAGACACATTTATAAGGCGTCGATCCGAGATCAAAAGCGTTTCCATAGCGTAGAGGAAAGGCTCACAGCGAATTAAGTCGGAGGATCTGAGTTCGAGCTTTGATGGGGGAAAAATTGTTTATTGACAACACTTTAGCTGATTTATGTTGTAGTATATAATACTTAAGAAAACTCAAAGAAAATTTTTGAAAATATCATGGATGGCTCAAAATCACTAAAAACAACAACAATAACTACGAATTAAAATAAGAAAATTATTGGACTCGAAAAATGAAAACAAAAAATAATTCAAACTCAAGGAAGGGCAAAGAACAGGAGTTAAAAACGTTTACAAACAATTGCATAAGAACTCATATAGAAAACCAAGAAAAATCTGTGGTATACTTCAGACAGAGTGAAATATAAGCAGTCATAAAGGAATTAAAATGCCAGAAAAGACAAGGCGAAGACAAGATAATCAACGATATCTGAAAATGAGGATAGAAGAAGTGAATCCACCACACACACATCTCCAACAAAATTCTAGAATATGAGGAAACACAATCTTATTACATAAAATTGGAGATAGAACATACATAAAATTGGAGATAGAACATACTTAAATAATTATAAACCAATACGTTTAATAGGAATCATCAACAAAACCCTTCCTAAATTAATAACAAAAAGAATCAATAACATTTGAGAAGAAAATCAAATCCCAGAACAGGCAGGATTTCGTACAGGTTACACCTCAATAGACCATATTCACACATTACAACAGCTTACAGAGAATGTTCAAGAATACAATATGAATCTGTATCTTCTCTTCATAGAGTTCAAAAAAGCCGTCGATTCAGTGGAACATAAAGCAATTCTGGAAGCATTTCTCGTACAAGAAGTACCAACGAAGTACATACAAATCTTAGGTAAAATATACCTCAAGAGTAAAGCAAAGTCAAGAACACATTCAGAGGGTCAAGGATCTGAACAACAAAAAGGAGTGAAAGAAGGTGACCCCATTTCACCAAAATTATTTATCGTATAAGCATTCTAGAAATAATTATTCGCATATCGCGTAAACATTAAAGGAAACAAAATAGCAAATCTACGATTTGCTAATGGCATACTAGTAAGACAAAGAACTGGTCAAAACGTCGTAGGTCAATTCAGACGTCTTCTAAGATGAAAATGGGCAGAGTATACAATAAGGATGAGCACAAATAGATGGACGCATAAAATTACAACATGGGATCCAAGAACTGGCAAGAGAAATGTCGGTAAACAGAGAACACGGTGGTCAGACAACATAGTAAGAAGACTATGGACTAGAGCAGCAGGAGACCGCACAAATTGGAGAGAAGTCATTCACACACTCGAAGTCAATTGGGAAAAAGTGAACAGTGAAGTGACACTGAAACGTACTGGCACGAAAGGACATTATTTACTTATCTTTCCAAATCTTTACCAATTGAATATGGGTTCCGCAAGGCTCGATCTCAGGGCCTATCCCCTTCCTGTTATACGTAAATGATATGCCGTCGTCTATTACAAACGGAAGAACGGTTCTGTTTGCCGATGACACGAATGATATTTGCAAAAAAGAAACAATACATAGTACGATTTTAGAAGTTTCAAATTGGTTTGGTAATAAAAAATAATAGTTAATTACAGAAAAAAGTTCACTGTGTTACGCATTTAGAATTCTATCAAATTCTGTCAGCCTTCATGCAGCTTGTTGCGTGTATTTTGCAAATGTACATTCCCGCCTGAGATATGGTATGAAATTCTGGGGAAACTCAGGGGGTACTCAGACTTTAGATTGCAAAATAAAATTATTCGAATAATGAAAAAATGCCATCCGCGTTACCCTTGCAAGCCTTTCTTCATTGAGCTTGGAATCTTACCACTGCCTTGCCTATATATTTACGAATCTGTAAAATTTGTCAAAAGCGACTTACATAATAGTGGGAAAATATTTTCATGCGGTACTGATATTTATAATTACAACACACGTCGTAAAAATCACGTTCATCAAATGTCAGTATCAACAGCTCACTATCAGAAATCCACATACAATACATGTACGACAAAATATATAGTCACCTAGAGAGGAACTATGTTGCCAGTTCAACAAAAAGGATGTCGTAAATGTTCCGATGGCTGCAAGGAAATCTTGCTATTAAATAAAGACATCTTGAATGATGTAAAGAAACAAAAGCGTAATTTAAGCATGGCTCCAATTGACTACCAAAAGGCCTTTGACATTGAACCGCACGATTGGATTTTGAAAACCCTGAGGATCTATAGATATCATCCTAGACAACGTTTTGCATTATTGCATTACTAGTATGAAATCGAGGAGTACCAGGATAGTAATATAGAACGGAAAGGAAGCAGTAGAAATAAGAATTATTCAGATCAACAGGGGTATTTTTCTAGGATATTTGTTACCGTCTCTGCTGTTTCGCTTTAGTTTGATCCCACTATCTAGACAACAACTGTCTGCCAGCTGACTTTGGTTACAAACTCCATGGTGATGAAGGACCAGAACGACATTTGTTTTACATGGTTGATCTTAAAGTGTTTGCTAAGAATAAAGCGATTCTCTTCCTAATGATGTCTGTCATGAATGACTTTAGAAATGACATTTGCATGAAGGTTGGTTATGACAAGTGTGCAAAAATCAATTTAAAGAGAGGCAAAGCGACAACATCAGAGAATACTGCAGTTGATATGCACACTGTGATTCAAGATCTTGAGCCAGGTGAAACCACAATATATCAGGGCATTGAAGAATGTGAGAAACTCTCGTACGACACAATGAAAGAGAGAATTCGTAGGGAGTATTACAGAAGAGTGAGACTCGTACTGCAGTGCACCCAGAACTTCAGGAATACAATATCGGCAATTGGAAGTTTGGCGGTGCTTGTAGTCGAATAAGGTTTTGGACTTGTGGACTAGACTGAGCAAAAAATTCGAATCATGGATCGAAAAAACCGAAAACTGCTAGCAATGCATGTCGCCCACTGATGAACATAGACCTTATGTGTCTCCTAAGGAAAGAAGAAGATGGCTCAGACAATTTGAAACCACCTGCCACAATGCAATTGTCGGGATGGGAAAGTATGTAGTCAGTCATCAAGATGACCCTCTAATGTGGCTGGACATTAAATCTGACCGAAGAATAGGAAACAGAGGCATTGTTAGTGTAGCAAGAAGCATTGCAAAGACCACTATGCAAGACACGAAGATTAACACAGACATTGAACTTTTGATGCTACTAAACATGAAATGTGAGACTGAAAAAAATGTTAAAGAAATCGTGGAGAGAGAAACCACCCTATGTACTCGTACAATATCTAAAAAGAGTGGACATGATGCAGATCAATAAAATCAATCATTTACGTGACGTAAAAAGGGGAGAATGAAGCCAGAATCGGAAGCAGTTCTAATAGCTGCTCAGGATCAAGAGTTGAGAAAACGACATTATGATAAAGCGGTTCTCAAAATTTCCCAAGATGATAAGTGTCACATCTGCCAGGAACAAGTAGAAACCATTGATCATATCATCTCAACTTGCCCAATTCTAGCAAAGACCGAATACTGGAAATGATTTGACAGGGTGTGTAGTTACCTCCACTGGCAGATCTGTATCATCCTCGAAGTAACAAACACACAACCCAAGTGATATTCACACTCACCAAAACCGGTGACATCTGTTGGACTCTATTCAAAATTTAACGACCACCAAATTCAAACTAGTCGGGCGATAGAGGCAAACCAACAGGATATTGTTAACCGGGATTTAGAAAAAAATCGTATATACTTGATGTTGCTGAGCCTTCCAATCAAAATCTTGTAACCAATGAGTCAGAGAAACGTCTTAAATTCAAATTTCATAGGTGCTCTGGAATTTGTTCTCCAAAATTTGTGTAAGGACTTGGCCAAACTCCCAAGTCATTCAAAAGACTGGGATGTGCAAGAAATTACTTTATTTGGAACAGCCCACACTTTGCGAAGCGTGTTGTAGATGCACTGACAGTCACTATATCTGCTCCTTCGGTAGCTGTTTGCAATGTGGAGTAGATGTTATATTCAGCCGACTTATAACATCTTAGTCGTGATGTAGAGGGAAATAATAATAATAATAATAATAATAATAATAATAATAATAATAATAATGAACCGAAGATTACCTTCATGGAACCCCATGAAACTTACAAATACTTGGGTTTCCAACAGTCACTCCTAATCAAACACTCTGTTACTAAGGACGTACTAACAACTTAAGTGTGTAAACGATTGCATGGATTCTTAAAAACTCAACTCTCTGCTAGAAACCTTGTGCACGCCATCAATTCATTTGTTATTCCAGTGCTGACATACTCCTTTGGCGTTATTAAATTGAGCAATACCGACCTCGACAACCTCCAGAGGACAATTCCAACCGCTATGACTCAACACCGAAAACATCATCCTCATTCAAGTACTGAGCGTTTTACCCTTCCAAGGTCGCAAGAAGGGCGAGGTATTGTAGATCTCATAAATCTACACAGCTCTCAAACTGCTTCACTCAGATGATACTTCTTGGAACATTGTGGGAGAGTTCAGCAAGCAGTGAGCGCAGTTGATAATAACTATAGTCCTCTGAACTTGAAAAAGCTTGATCCGCCTGTTCAACCAATCATTGAAACGAAAGAGAAGGTAACCTTATGGAAAGCGAAGGCACTGCATGGAAGGTACCCTCATGAGCTGAGTAAACCAGAAGTCGACATCTCTGCGTCGTTCGCATGGCTCCAGCACGGGGATCTCTTTCCGGAGACAGAAGCCTTCATGATAGCTATCCAGGACCAAGTGGTACCAACATTGAACTACAGAAAACACATTCTGAGAGATTCTACCATTCATTCCGACTCTTGTAGAGGATGTGAGGCTGCAAGCGAAACTATCCAACACGTGACAATTGGATGTAGCAGCCACTCACAGTTGGAATACAAAAAGAGGCATGATGAAGTGGCGAAGCAGGTACACCAATTATTGGCATTGAGAACGGGCTTACTCACCACTTCCGTACCGTATTATATATATGCGCCTCAGAATGTGCTTGAAAGTAGTGAGCACACACACTACTGGGATCGCTCCATTATCACTGACAGACATGTCGGCGGCAATAGACCCGATATAACGTACATTGATAGAAACCAACAGCAGGTTTTCGATATATCAATACCCAATATCCACAACATATCGGGAAAATATCAAGAGACGATCCAGAAGTATACCGATCTTCCTCATGAAGTCGGAACTCAGTGGAACTTCAGTAAAGTGACAACTGTGCCTATAATAATATCAGCTACAGGAGTGATCCCGAAAATGACACTTCGGGCACTGGAGTGTCTTCACTTGGATGCCAGGAATGAATATAATATGCAAAAGTCAGTAATTTTGAATACTTGCCGTATTGTCAGAAGCCATCTGAACCTTCAGTTAAGCAACCACACACCTGGTCATCATTCCTGTGTGTGGTCGACATACCGACCAGTAGATGCTGTGAATAATGTAAGATAATAATAATAATAATAATAATAATACTAATAATAATAATAATAAAATAATAATAATAATAATAATAATAATAATAATAATAATAATAATAATAATAATAATAATAATAATAATAATAATAATAATAACAACTACAAGGCCAATCAGATGACCGAGATCGCTAAGGCAGTAGTGCCGTAGTGGTTTCGAACCACAAGATCGCGGGTTCGATTCCCGCCTCGGGTATGTGTGTATATGTCTGTATGAGTGTGTCGTCCTTTCACATTTCATTATCATCATCATTTCTTCTTCCATACCCCCAGGGCTAACCACCCTGGGGAATAAAAATGTGACAAAACTAAATGCTGGTCGCCAATTAAAGTTATATGCACCTGCCTCCGCGATAATGATACTGAGCCACGTTACCGTGGCATTTACATGCAGGATGCACGCATGCGTGGTCCTAGTCGGCCGATTCGCCAGCAAAAAATAATAATAAAAAATCATATCTTTTCATAATTCACACTTCAAGGCGTAATAATAATAAAACAATAATAGAAATAATAGTAAAATTAGCTGTTAGAAACAACGCGAGAATGTATGTGCACTACTAGTATGATTGTATGTATCATTTCCTTTTTTGCATATCTTTTTAACTTAGAAATGTTCATCAAAAATCGACGAAAAAATTAAAATAAAAAACACAGGTTTTTTGGCTGTAGAAGGGTGGTGGTGAGAGGGAGGCAAAGAAACCTTTGAATATATGAGGCGCCCAGAAGCCAGTCTAACTCCCACTTTTTACATTCTCGCACTTACTAACGTAAGAAGAGAAAGTATTGTAATCGTGCGCCAGAAAACGTCGAAATTTCGACACAAAAACTTCTATTGCTGGGACCCGGTCGGGAAAAAGGAGATAAATACAGTTTCTAAATTTAGAAAAAAATCCTCACACACGTGGTGTACGCAGAACCCATGTTTTGTGAGTTCTTCATACCGAAAATTCGATGCAATGCAATTCGTCCGGCCGTCTGTCCATCCATCCGTCTATCCGTCTGTGCACAACGTTAGCACATATATCGTTCAACTTTTTTTTACGAAATTGATACTTCCCAATCTGTCTAGCTGATGTCACGACCCCTCGGATTTGAAACCGCCATTTTAATTTTGGGGGTAACTTACATGAAGCCCCTGGGATGTTTAAAAAAAAAAAAAAAGACTAAAAATTATTTATTAAATTTTGTTGTTAAATAGTGTCAATAACGTTTAAGAGAATTGTGCAGGTTTCATTTCCGTTGACATTCCCGATTTGTCGAAATTTGGATAAATAATTTTTAAGACATCGAAATTGGAGATAGAGATGTTTCTCTCAAAGTCTGTTGTACAAATTAGCTCTTTAAAAAAGATCATCTACAATTTTTTTGACAACGGGTAGTTCTTGCGTTATTTCCAATTAAAATGAACGATTTTTTCTCAGAAACTGTTCAAAGATTTTCATTGAATTTTCTTACCTTACAAATAAAGAGAAGAGTTTTTGAAAATTAAAAGTACAAAATTGAAGATAGAGATATTTGCCTCAGACAAAGTGTGTTGTACAGCTCTGGCAACATAATTAACCGAGCCATCTTCGCCTCCGTTCAGCTTTTCCACAGCTTAGGCAGCCCTTGACATATCGAAACGTTGCAGGCGGAGCCAAAAAAACAGCCGCAGCCAATCTCAAAGGGGAAGAAGTGGCCTAGCAAAATTACGTCGTAGAAAATAGCGGAAGTCGCTAGTACAGATATAAAAGTATTTCCAAATACTTAAAATAACATACTTTTATGAACATGAAAGTAAATACATTGAAGTACATATAAGAATATTTACGTTTAACCATTGTTACCACAATTCTTTTTGAAGAAATTACGAGATAAAATAACACTCATTTTAGAACATTCTCATACAGGTTTACTTTCAATATTATTGTTTATAAATAATCCTTTAGCAATAAAGTTGCCACCTCTTCGGGTTTCACCCGGAGACTTCGGGTTTCGTGACCAATCTCCGGGCTCCGGGTTTACTACTTTCATCTCCGGGTCATGCACAATATTGAATGTGCTACGCGTGCAAATGTTTCTGATTCTTAGATTTCAAGAATTTGCATGAATTTTCTGTATTTTAAATTTTTTATTTTTATTAAATTTTGTTTTACTTAATGAGATTCTTCGAAATGAATAAAAATTGTTGGTGTTTTCTCTTTTTTTTTATAAATTACAAATAAAAATATTAAATGAATTTACATATTTCTACATGTTTTACTGGCTCACTATAGACACAGTTCTTGAATACGACAAAAGTTATTAGAAATTTGTTTAATATAGTACAAGTTGCGGAAATAGTAAATGCAAATATTAACAAAGATAATTTGTAACAAGTAGTATCAAAAACTTTCCAAAATAGAAATTCAAGACTACACGACAGACATTATATGGGTCAATTTTTTTCATAATCAGATTACTTTAAAGAACTACCCAAAATTGTTAGCAGGGTTTTGTCCATTCCCGTAAGTAATGCTTACGTAGAACGGTTTTTCTCAATTATGGGAAACATTTGGTCCGATTTGAGAAACAGGATGAGAGTCGAATTAGTCGGAGCAGAACTCTTTACATAACTAAACTATGATATGTCTTGCGCCGAATTTCACAAATTCAGAAACAATAAGAAGCAAGTATGCTTAGTAAAGAAAGCCGTTTCAATTGAGGAGTATACTTGGAAGAAAAGTTAGTTTTTAAAAATAAATATTACAGAAAAGTAATATAGAGATTTTATTTTTAATGTAATCATTTATTATTTGTTTTTTAGATTGTTGACTATGAAAAATATAATTTATTTGATTGATTCTAAACTAATTAATTAAAGTTATGATTGTACAATTAAAAAATATGTGTAAATGTTATATACTACATACCCTACCCCCCCCCCCCCGCTCATGAAAATCTCCGGGTGAGTATGTGTCAATAGGTGGCAACTCTATTTAGCAAATGTCCAGTTTACTGTAGATTTATCGATAAGAAAACAATTATAATTGCAAGATTACAATTGTTCATATGTTTATAAAATTTACAAAAATTGAAAATTCCTGTATTTTTCGAATTGATAGATGACTTTTAGGGAACCATTTGAAATCAAAACAGCAAAGTTCAAAGATCAAGTCCATATATAGTATTTGAGCAACAAATGAAGTAGGTATTAATAATAATTTTGCATCTCGTATAAAAATTGTTATTTTATAATATTCACCTCAAAAGCAATTTGTGGACATTGACCAGCAGGAATTGCATGGATTTCAGATTTGTATATAAAATTGTCAATTATTCCAAAATGTTAATTCGCAGTTTTCTGTTCTGGGTCATCGTGACTCCATTCACTTTTAGAATTTAAATAATTGGATCCTTACGCAAATCCCACGCATGTCTTTTCTTCAAGCCGTTTTAGAAACAGCTCGTTTCGTGTCTCCGCCACATACGTTTGAAGTTCCTAGCGGGGGTGGAACGAAAGTACAGCCACAGCGCTAGCATATACTGCGATGAACATTGTTGCTAGTTAGATATTCCTGGTTTTCAGCTCTCTAATTTTTCATTTCATTCTAAATACTTTAAGTTCACGTTGTTACACAATTAACGTATACATTTTAAAAATACACACGAGTCGGCAACCGACCAATCCTTAAGTTAGGAGCAAGAAAGACTAAGCAATTGTCTCCCAGTAATACCTCCCCCTGAAAATTGCCTTTCCCCCGCGTGGTTTTCCCCCGCGTGGAACCTTCTTAGGAAGCCAATTCTTCAGATATAAAATTGTGTATGAAAATGTAAAAAATATTAAAATGAAATATATAAGAAAATGGAATAGAACACGATAGAAACAAACTTAGTGAATTTATGGGTGCTCGAACAATGAAGAATGTGAACTCATGAAAGTGGTTACATAGAATGTTAGTTGTTTTAAAATGTATTTCCGTTGTTTAAAAAGACAGGTTACAGCTTAAAATGCATAAATTGTTAAATACATATAAATAGACACATTAAGACTTCCGGATCCCAAGAATTCACATATTCCAAAATATAAATACATTATTATAACATTCACAATTTCGTTCTAACCAGTACGTCAGGCTTTAGAAGCAGATAGCAACAGAATGGAGTATGCGAAAAAGTAATAATACCTTTATGAGTGGTAGAGTATTGACATACGTTTATTTATGCACATTTGTAATTGATGGACTATGAACTTCCGTATGTAGTTAAGTAAAATTCAATGTAGGTGCAAGTACGCTGTTCAAACATGTTTTGAAAATTCAATTATCCCAAGTTGAAAACAAATCCTAGAAGCATTCTTTTCAATTCGACACTGACACGCCAAAGCTTTTGACACTACCCACAGAATCCAAATGGACTGTTTGAGACCACCGCTTATCATGGAAACTTGAGGTTTTGCAAATGTTGTAAATACTAAAATGCCGAGGCCATCTTATTGAAACACTAAAAATCTCATCAATGCAAACCATCCCAACAGTTCAATGGCAAGACTATACTTACCTCGGAACGAAG
The DNA here is from genome assembly GCA_038098605.1 of Gryllus longicercus. Classification (NCBI taxonomy): domain Eukaryota; kingdom Metazoa; phylum Arthropoda; class Insecta; order Orthoptera; family Gryllidae; genus Gryllus; species Gryllus longicercus. The sequence continues at coordinate 2,214,561 of JAZDUA010000130.1, forward strand.
GAGGTAGAGGTCTTCTGGATTTTCAGTACTTGTGTGCGAAGCAAATCAACAATCTTCGCAAATACTTCCTTCAGAAAACGACGGTCATGCATGAAGCAATTTGTGCCACGGACAAGAATTTTACCTCTCTGAACCTGAATCAATCGGACTCTGAAAGACCATGAATCACGAAAGAAGATAGAATGAGTGAGTGGACCCAGAAGCGTTTGCACGGCAGGTATCCTGCTGAGCTCAAAGGAAACGCCGTGGATCGTCAGTCTCCTGCTAACAAAATCTGGCCTCTTTGCTGAGACAGAAGGGTACGTCATTTCTATTTAGAACAAAGTAACCTCCACTCGCAATTACCAAAGGTATGTAATTGGGGATATGAGTGTAGAGGGCCGCTACCGCCTTTGCAATCAACCTGGCGAAACCCTCCAACACATCATGGGCGGGTGTTCTGTTTTGGCGCAAACAGAATAACTGAGTCGGCACAACGACGTAGCTGGGGTTATCCATCAGGCCCTGGCTGCAAGGTCGGAGATGATACAGATTGAGGTCCCATACTACAAGTTCAAGCCGGATTCAGTTTTGGAATCGAAACGGTGGAAGCTCTTTTGGAATGTAGCAGTCACCACTGATCGCATGGTCGAAGCGTACAGACCTGACATAATATGGATTGACAAGGCTTCACGGAAAGGGATTACAGTCGACATAGCTATCCCTTTAGACCGAAATATAGTTTCCTCTGTTGCCGGGAAGAAGCGAAAATATCAGGTTGGTTATTGAACTGAGCGACATGTGGCGGTTAGTATCTGTTGAAGTAGTCCCTGAGGTAATCTCTGCAAATGGACTGATCTCCGAAGAACTAATTTCACCGACTGCAAGGCTTGGCCTTAAGAACTGGCACATTCAAACAATGCAAAAGGCTGTTCTGCTGAGTACTGTACGCATCGTTAGGAAGTTTTTAATGATATAACTGATCGCCCAAGTTTGCAAACGAAGCAGGCACCTTGGTTCTACAAAGGTCCCGGTGTCTGCTGTAGGCACATCGCTAAGCGAGAGACTTGAAGAAATGATGATGATGATAATAATAATAATAATAATAATAATAATAATAATAATGATAATAATAATAATTTTTTATCTGGCGAGGCTCAGTTCGTAAGACCTGTTCTTGCGCATAACCACAGTAATAAGATATCTCATGTCATAAATAACTATTTGACAACTAATAATTTTAATCTATGTATAACGCAAGAATCATATGGTATTATAAAGACAAACAGGATCTTAAACATGATTTTGATAATTTAAGGTGAGAAGAAATATTTTCGAGAGGTATTTCGTGGAATGAGATTTAGGTGTTCTGCGTTGGATTCAGGATCTGCTGAGAGGAGGGCGTATGCAGAGACGAGTGCTTTTTCTGCCAGCTTAACACGTTGAGACTTCATGTTAAGTACCCTCATAAAACAAAATATCCATTTCAAACTCCTAAAGCCTCGATTTCGTTCAGATGAAAGGAAGAATATATATTTTAGAGAAAATTGGTTGAATGGTTTTCGGTCTAGCGTTTACCACGTTAGGATAAGCAGGCAGACGCTTTGCCGTCAATCGATTTTTCGGTAACAAGGGCCCACAAAACATGGATTCTGATTACAATATGCGATTAGAGGACGTAATTTATTACACCTTACTATTCCTTACTAAGAAGAGGATTGATATATTTTTTCGTTACCAGGGCCCGACAACAAGAGATTTTCTCGAAAATTCCCGTATTTCAGCGCACGATTATATCTTTTCTCCTTACATACGTATAAGTAAAAAAGTAAAAAAAATAAATTAAAAAGGAAATTATTTGCTCTAAATAATAATTGAAAACTGCCCTATAGAACAAGTAACCAACTTTAAATATCTTGAATGTTTTATAACGGCCTTTAACAGAATGATATGCGAAAAAAATATAAAAATTAATATATTTATTAAAATTAGCTATTTGATATCGATTCAATTTTTGATGTGAAATTGAAGCCGCATCAACAAGAAAGTTATTAACATAATAATCAATGAAATGAAAGCTTAGCATTTGCAAGTGTAAACCTTAACTGTTACCTTTACCTTAATTAAATGATTTTCTTTTTAATTAAGAAAAGTGAGCATATTATTTTTAATCATTCAACTTAAGCACTTACACGTAGTTTCTTTAATTTAATCAGCTTAATATTTGTAAAATCTCAAACCTCTGGAGGGGACATGAATTAATAGCATCTTGTATATTTTCGTGCTTCACCAATATATTTAACACTTACATTTTTCGAATTGACAATATAATTGACGAGATATTGGTGAATTTTAAGGCGCTTTGTCGACATTTAAAATGTTTAAATGCTAAAAGCAATGTCATTATGTTAGATTCACGTTCATGTATTGGGATTTGTCCTTTTGGTAGAAAATATTAATTCGTCACGGATTTCATGTATATTGTCATTTTTAATGTGTTTTTGATTTGCTTGCACTATTAATATAGTGATTGTTCGATTTGGCTCTTTAGTGTAACATACATTTTCAACTATTGTGGTATTTACATTATAATACAAAAAATATGCATGAAAAGAATATGGCGCGTCTCTATCTCCTATAAACACAAACATGGCGTTCTACCATAAGTTGGTGCCACGGCGCATATGGAAGTTTGAACAAGCATTACGGAGAGATTATTATGATATAATTGATAGTTGTAAAATGAATGCTCCATATATTTTTATTGTGTTATTATTAATGTTGAGTTTAATGCATTAATTGTCTATATTTGTAATGAATTTTGTACTCTAATTCAATGTACTTAATCTGATATTTACCCATTGTCAAATGTGAATAGTTTTCTTTTATAGCCTGATGGTGAGGACAAAAAGCATTCTTGGAACCGTTGCAATAATAAAAACGTTATACTAAATGCAAATTTATTTAATTATTATGTAAATACCACAATAGTTGAAAACGTCTGTTCAAAACCAGAGGGACAAATAGAACAATTATGAATGAATATGAACAGACACGTGAATATTAACAATTTATTAATATCGAGCCCTACAACGATACCTTCATAAGGGGGGTAAAAACATTTGAAATATTTACTAGAATATTGTTAAATCGCAATTCCGTCTCACCCAATTTGAGATATGTAAATACCCAATTTTAATAGAAATATTCTTTAACCCCGACCTCAAAGCGTCCTCTACGATCCTAAAATTTCGAGTCGTTTTGCAATGAGAAACGATTCATGATTTGGGCGGCATTCATTGAATGGCAATACATTTTATGAGGCGAATAGTTTCATCGACAATTTTTTTCACATTTATCAGTAAATGAACCTTCGTATAATTTTTCCATGGAAGTCAGGCGATCCAGGGTCTTTGAAAAGTTCCAGAATACTGAACCCTTCCGTAGCTCAACTTGCCTTTGAGAGAAAATATCAGTGGCACTATTGCTTCTTGAGCCAGCCTTTCGACACAATGAAATTTGCAATATATCTTTATAAACAGTTCCCTTGATAGCCGATAAATATATAGCAAAACAAGTCAGTTTTATAAATTACTCTTCAGAATGCCCTGCTAGGTATTTTATATTTCATTAAATATCATCTGATCCCTAAAACAATTGACTGCGTGTTCAATAAAATAAAACGATGAAACGCTATTGGAACTGTTATCTTACGACGAAAGGCAAGTCAATTATTTTGAGGTCAATTGCATATATTCTAATTCCTGTATTGATATTATCAGCCAAGCGAATTCACATTGTTTTGACAATGCTGCGCTGGCAACAATGCGTTGCTCTTTTCCGTATAATTTGCTGCGAATACTGTATCGGTCAAATGTATTCCTGTTTGTATCATTTGTCAAAGTAAGAAATGATTGCTACTCCTGACTATCGAAATGAATGCAGAAATGCATCACAGGTGCTTTGTTTGAATTGGGCGTTATCAATTAATTGTAGCTGTGGTTTTAGTAGTGCACAAAATGCAATACTTTAATATTACGTAGCTGTTACTAAAAACGCAAGAAAGTATGTGCTGTTGCAGCACCACTAGTTTCAATCTGTGAATAATAACATGGCTGTGTTACATAAGTAACTGTAATGGCCAAGGCGACGAACGCCGCATTTAAATGACTTGCCATTAGAATGACCTAACTGTTCTGGCAAATGAGCATTTTATCAGTTGTTTCGGAGGCAAGTGTGATTAACTCCTTGGCTCCATGGCAGCCGATGTTTCACCGAATTAATTTGCAGTGAACTGATCTGTTTCGTGATTTTCAACTTTACAGTGTCTGTGTATGTGGTATTATTCTTATGTTTACTTTCTTATTTCAATCAAGAAATGGCAATAATTCCAAACTTACAGTCATCTACGTTGGCTCATGCGGCAGTCCAAAGCGCAACATCAAAGTTATTCTCTCTCTTATGAAATATCTCCAAATAAGTGGTATCACTGAAGCTATTGACTTAAGAGTTCATTGTATCACGACACTGTTACCTTTCGAATGATTTAGATTTTTCCTTTAATAAAAAAAAGAGCAAAAACTAGTAGCCACATCTTTTCTCTAAGGGATTGGTATGAGCATCATTCTTGACTACAGGAAAGCAAACTAGTATTTTCTCAAGTACTCGACAGAAAACTTGAAAAAATGTATCACCAACAGAAAGAGAGTGTCGAAGGTGAAACAGTTAACTGGCTGACTGAGATATATCTAGATTGAGAATTGAATTATTTGTTGTCAAATATAAAACTACACTCTTAACAAAATTGACATTTGAAAAAATTAATATCCAAAAGAAAAATTGAAACAGACGTACTTTCGAAAGTCTAATGTCCCAAAGATATTCTTTATAGCACATCAAGACCGATCTCCATGGCAAACAAGAAGGATGTTATAGGCCTCTTGAAGTTTATACCTCCTAATCATCACCCTTATTATAAAAACGTGAAGAGTGCAAGAGGTATCCTTCAAGACGAACCTGCCAGTGATGGCGACTGCATCACTTACGTACAATAGAGGAAATTTGTATTTCAAGAAATTTTTATTTTATTTTGAGTATTGTTTAATTACTTACAATATTACTGGTAACCTTTTTCTAGTAAAATGTTTTGTTCTCAGCGCATTTGTTTAAAAAATAACTTGTTTTAAAAACATGCAGAATATTAGGTCAATACAATTCAAAGCTTGTCTATACCTTTCAGTTGGCAATGTAACTGACTCAATTTTTTTTAGGAGAGAAAGTCATTGAGTTTTTTAAATATATTTATAAAGTTCTGAAAACATACCCTCAATAGTGAAGAAATAAATGAGATTATTCGGAATATGCTGAAAAATTATAGACTTTTTAACAAGCCAAAAAACCTTGAACAGTTCATGCTGAAAATTTTCGTTTGATGGAGTTAATCGGCTTGGCTTCTAAACGCCTCATATCTTATTGATGTGTTAAGGTGATTGTTTAACTACTCATGTGTCATTTGGTTTTAGGGAACTTTTCACCTGTATCCGTTTCTTGAAAATGTTGTTTCTATTGAATTTAATTTATTGCTTACCTAAGCTATCGTAGGAGCTGTTTCTGAGAGAATTTGAGTTAAACGTTTCCTTAATATGGCAACTGCTTCATCCTGATGATGCAATTGAGGCGTGACGTTCGGTGATGCAATGCCGCTTGAGATGTTCCGTTGCCCAAAGCCTACTGGATGACGTTGTGTGTGCCTGAGCGCGCCGGGGAGGTCGATGGGCGACGTGCTTGCGAGGACGTGGCAGTGCGTAGAGCCCTTCCCGGGAATGGCTGCGGTGGACTTGCAGGATGTGAGCCCCGAGCCCCTTCGCCCCCACCGCCCTCTGGCATGCCCACGCACGCGCCCACTGGCATGCCCCTGCGCGCCCACTTCCTCGAAGCGCCGGCCTTCCCGCCATTGGCTGGCCTCTCTCGCCATTTTTACCGCCTCGCTACGGAATAGAGAGAAAGTTATGTAATGCTGGGCAAAAAAAAACGGTGAATTTTTAGACAGAAAAACTTTTATTACAGGGACCTGCTAATGCAAATGTGCATAACGCCAGTTGCTAAATGTAGAAAAAAACTTCTATCACGCGGTGTAGCCAGAATCCATGATCTGTGGATTTTGGCCACCACATGGCTTCCAGCAACGTCTCCACAACACACTATCTCTCTCCACCACCCTGATTTCAAGACTGCCTAATTTGTACACCTTAGCACTGTCAGTCCTTAGACTTATTATCTTGGAGATGAGTGAAAGAGCGTCCCATGATTGGCATACCGACACCACGAAATGCAAGAAGAACGGTTGCGCCCGACTCGACTCGATGCGACTCCACTCTCATGCAACGCCATGGAATTGCACGTGGGAGCCACCGCTGGGTATTCTCTTGTGCGCTCCCGGTGTGCGGTTTGAGGGCAGAAGCTGAGACGGGGCGTGGGCGTGAGCGTGGGGCCGGTGCATTGGAAATGTGCGCCATGGGACTACTTGGCTGGCAGCACACTCATGCTGTATCAGGCGTCTGGGAAGAGCCGGCGACGCACGTGCATTCCGGCACAGCCCAGTCCCCTGTCCCTGCCCCGCCCCCGACCGCATTCCACTCCGCCCCGCCCACATGTTAAAAATAGGCGGGCGGGTAGAGCTATTAGGCGATAATATAGAAGACATTTCATCGAAAGTTTAATCTCAAACAAATGACAATCAGTTGGGACCGGCCAGTTACCAAGACTTCAAAAGAGACATCATTTCCCCAACAAATTGCACCAAAAAAACAAGCAATTGTAAAAATGTAAAAATAAGCATGTACAACAATATTTCAAGCTACGCGAATACGAAATTCGTTTCCTGAATTGGTTAATTACACATCGACGCTTGGAAATGCAAATTATAAAAAAGTATTTTCTTAACAACCCCTCCAATTTTTTTCTTTTACGAGTATTTTTTTTCACGTAAAAAACAAGAAGAGCTCAAAAGAATGGCGCAAGTCTCTTTTACATTGAACTCTCTGAAATTCCGAAAACAGCGTGATGTTTCTAATGGGAAAGACGATTTGATTTTTAAACGGCGGCCAAAGTATGTACGGCAGAGTGCCTGCTTACTGCAGCGGTAAAGCGCACCACAATATAACTCGATGGACATTTTTACTTTCTCGCGGCGGAGTAGAGAGAAAATTATGTAATGTTGCTCAAATAACGGCGAATTTTAGGCAGAAAATTCGTATTACAAGGCCCGGGTAGTGAAAAAGGGGAGAAAACCAGTCGCTAAATTTAGAAACAAAATTCTCTATCACGGGGAATAGCCAAAGTCCATGTTATATAGGTCCTAAAACCCTTTAATGGGTAACCGCAATGGTCTACTTTTCCGGGGATTTTGCTCGATATGTTGGTATTCCTTTAAATTATATGCATCAAGTCTAATTGTCATTATTCTAAAAATTTTATTTACTTTAGCTTTTATAAAGATTCATGTTTTTTGCCAATATCTTCTCAGATTATGTTTTGTTTTAATCGTATTGATTATTTCTCTTCGAATAGGTTTTGCAGAGCTATTGGTTTGAATGGTATTTGTGATTGTTCAGTGTAGTTTTGGATTGTTTATGTAAAATTCAAAACTTTTTTATTTAATTCTTCAATTGTAAGTATGTTAGTGCGGAAAACAATATTTATATCCATCACTTCTTTAAATTTGTTCCAGTTAATTTTGCTGTTTGATTCAATATTTTATGTAATTTGAATTGAAGCTCTTTAATCGTTACAATTACCGGCTTATGATCTGAATCTCGATTTGATGATACTCTATCTTTAATTGGTAAATCAATATTTTTTGATATAATATCCAAAATGTCAGGTATTATATTACTGTTGTAGGATTAACATGTGGGAAGTAAAAGTACTAATATAATGAGGTTGTTTAATGTGCCGAATGATTGAAGTTTATTGCCTTTTTGGGTGGTAATACCACATCTTTTTTACAAAAGTCTAGTCTCTATAATTCGAGTCTCGATTGTTCGAGTTTCGCGTAAATCCGAGTTAAATCTGACTTACCAAAAAATAATAAAAATAAAGAAATAAAAATAAATAAATTTATTCCCAAAAAATGTGAGTCCTAACGAGAGCCTTGCTGTAGAGGTCGCCATGAGGAACGTAGAACAACAACCTGAGGCAACTCCAGCTAACAATGTGATGTTCAGAAGATGGTGTGATATTGCCGCACGTAAAAGAAACAATGTACCCTCGATAGTACATATTATGGGCGATGCCCTATGCGGCCAAATCGTAATTTTCCACAGCTTGTACAGCTCTGGCAACATAATTTAACCGCACCATCTCCGACTCCAATCAGCATTTACACGACTCTGGCAGCCCTTGTAATGACAAAACGTTGCAGGCGGAGCCTCACAAAAAGCCGCAGCCAATTTCAAAGGGGGAAGAAGTGGCTTAGCAAAATTACGTCGCAGAAAATGGCGGACGTCGCTAGTTCAGATGTGGAGTTAATTCCAAATATAAATACATAAAATAAAACACTTTTAAAAATGTGAAAGAAAATACACACACAACACACACACACACACACACACACACACACATATATATATATATATATATATATTGAAACGCAGTGCGTTTCTTCAAATATATGTATTTTGAATTGCGCGGTAACGGCGGCGAGTAGCTGACGAAATCAGTGAACGGGTCAGGCGCGAGAAGGCGGTGAGACCGGGCGAGACGACGGCAGTTAGTGAGTAAGAGAACACGAAGGAGAGCGGAGCCGGTGATGATGCGCGCGGCGAGTAAAGGAAAAGAAGTGAAGTTAAATTACAGAAGAAAAGCTATTAGGGAGTGAATTAAGTGTAATTGTGGCAGTTAATAAGTAGTGAAAGCTTGAAGAAGGGGATAGGTTTCGAGAAATGCTGCACCAAGGTAAAAAACTGCAGACCGCGTGGCCGGTAACGACAGTGAAAAGTTGCCACGTGTATACGTGAATGTGAGAAGGTACACGAAGTAGAACTGGTAGGTTGTGCGGCACTGGGGGAAATGATATGACCTACGAAGGATAGGTGGACAGTAATATCGGTGTTAGTGCATGCCCGACCCGAAATACATTCACGACGGTCGGGGTCGAAACAGAGGTGTCGTTGTGTGACCGTTGCGGAAGGCTGGGGCCCCTGGTCTCCCAGCGAAGGTCAACCGTACGAAGGGCGCCGAGTCGCGCCGAAGGCCGCCGATCGACGTGGCCGTCGAGGAGCATCCGAGAAGAAACTAATGGTTTATTGCATTCAAGGAGTTGTGTAATCTGAGCTCATAGGTATAGTTTTGGTACCAAAACGGGGATTGATCAAACCGGAGTTGCTGTATAAAATTTGTGATTTTGGTAATAAAGTGTTTGTTTGTTTAAAAGTAATGATTGAGTTTTTCCAATGTTTCCGTCAAACCTTCAGAAACCCATTCACGAACCAACACACCTATATATATATATATATATATATATATATATATATATATATATATATATAGGTGTGTTGGTTCGTGAATTATATGTCGACGTCGATTATATATATATATATATATATATATATATATATATATATATATATATATATATATATATATATATATATATTGTAATCGCACGGGGGAGGGCGCCAGGTTCAGCTCCTGAAATGTGGCTGGATGGAAGTGTTGGGAGGTCATGAATTAATACACCGAGTCATCTTATAATAAATTGAGGTTTATTCCTGGCACTATGAGCTGCCAGGGAAGTTACAGGTCGCTAAGGGCGACACAGGTTTCCTCTTATGTCTATCCTGTGAGCTCATTACTTTGACCACTAACGACTAATTCTCTTAAAGCTAACAAAATAAGGCTTAATTCTAATAATGCATGCAAGCTTCTATCTACCATCTACAATCTGCGGGGCCTGAGCGCGGCCACTATTAATCTCTCGCCCTAAATGTCCTGCGAGGTGTCTCGCGTCATAGCTTTCACCACTGGTTGTGTTGGATCCACGGACTGGTCGTGCGGCGCCCTCGGATACAGGGGCGGCGGGCAGTCCCAGGTCGCCGACCTCTCGTGGTGCGTCCCTTCTCAGCTGGCGGCGAGCGGTCCCAGGTCGCCGAATCGAGCAGGCTCAGTCGGTCGAGGGGCCACGGGCGCTGGCCGTAATGCAATGTGGGCTATGAATGGGCCCAGCGTGAAAGGCGGCGGAGGCAGACGGGCCTACGCGTAGGTAGCGCGGGATCCTGTGATCTCCCGCCCGAGTTTCCTCCGCGGCAAATCCACTAGTCGCGTTCATATAAAATAAACTTCTACTCTGGGAACGTCTTTCCCTAGTCGCGTTCTGCTCGTTATTCTCTCTGCTCCGGGAACGTCTTTCCCCAGTCGCGTTCCGATCCTCATTAACTTTCCTCTGTGCATCTCGTGTTAAAGAAAACTCCCTTCCCCCCTCCCAAAACGTTTCTAAATCTGTAAATTTACCCCATCCCTCATAGCGAAGCTTCCCATTGGCTGAGGGTAACTGCGTTTCAGCATTCTAATTTACCAATCATGTTGCAGTTTTCTTGTAATTTTCCAAAGATCGCTCTTTTTCTAACTCCGGCTTCCCTCCTCTCTCTCACTTCCTTTGTAAACGGTCCCAGAAGCTTCTTGCAGCTGTCCGGACACGTGTTCACGCGGTAGCGTATTTTCAAGGGCCATAAATGGTCGGCGGAGGCTAATCGGCGGCCTGCTATGGTTAATTTCTAAATAGCCCCTGTGGGGATCCGAGCGCCTTACCCGAGGCGCGTGACAAACGGGTGCGGGGGCGGGTATTGTTCGAAGGGGGGGTCGGCTGATGGCTAAAAGGGTCTTGTTCACGAAGCGTCATAAAAGTGTCTTTTTCCTAATCGACACCCGTGCCAACCCTTTGGGACTTCGTGTTCCTTCCCCGGGCGCGCGGCAAAAAAAGGGGCGCGGGGGCGGGTACTGTTCGACGGGGTTTCGGCCGACTGCTCGGCCGGGTTTTACGAGGGGTAATAAACATGTCCGCCTCTGATGGGGGGTGAGCGTGGTCGTGGGAGGAGTCTTCGTGACAAAGGCAGCTTCCCTTGACCCACTTTTCCGCGATGGGAGCTATCTCTAGATGTAATAATTATGCTGTTATTGGCGACGCCACAATAAAATTATTCTAATGTGATTGGTGACGCCACAATATATATATATATATATATATATATATATATATATTGTGCCGAAACGGGATTATACACCCCCGTCACAGCACAGTTTCGTCGGCGTTTACGCTCGCAGACGGCGAGAAGAGCAGTCGGAATACCTGTGTAGCAAAACGCGCAGCCTGGTATCCGTTGCTTGAACTAGCAGCCACGAACTTTGGAGTCACGTTTTTCCTGAAAGGAGTGAAGTAGGAGAAATTACCCCCCCTTCTCAGTAGCTGCTCAGAATTTCCCCAGCGCAGCGCTAATAAATAGGCCGACGCGCTGATGGAAAGCTCTCTTTTGTTGTCGACATCTCGCCTGGAGTGAACATCTCTTCTGCTAGTACGCGTCAGGTCTGCAGCTCTTCACGCAAGGCACCGCTTGGCAAGTGTGCAGATTTGATAGGAGCATTAGATTAGCTAGAAATTGCCGCAACGACTCTGTAGAATAGGAGTGTACGGCGTTACAAAAACGTCTAGCTAGTCATCCGCGTAATAGTCAGGAGTTAGAGAAATATTCTGCTATTAAATAACGCGGAAAGTAAAAGTGTGTCCGTTTCTCAGAAAGCTCTGAAAGTTCTTAATTATTAGAATAAAGTTAGGAACGAGCGACGTACTTGCACTCGCAGTTAGGAAGTGCAAGGGACATTTCTGTAAATTGGGCGTAATTGGAGGCGATAGCAGCCGTGGGAGGGGAATAAATTGGTTAGTGAAGACGCAAGAGTACGCGAATCAGCCGAGAAAACGACGATTGAGCAGAAGGACGGCGAGAGCAACGCAGTACATCGAACTCGAGCATCGTGGTGCGGGGCGCAACACGCTGTTCAAGGTTGAAAGGCGGACAATATCGAGGTAACCCGTAAAGCTGAATTAGGTCAAGTTCACGACGGCAGGGAAATAGAACAGTTTCAAACGTGTTAAAATTTGAGGACACGGAGATTCATAATTTGTAGCTTGGAGTGGGAGATTTAATGCATAAAGTGCTTGCCTTTAACCGTTCTAGAGTAGCAGTTATTATTCTGTTACCAGCATTTGTAATTTAAGGAGTAATTAAGAGTAGTGCGCTTGCCCACAAGTCAATTATTGAATGTAAAATTTTAAAAGGCAAGAAACTGTAAATTAGAATTAGTATCACAAACAATTGTAATTAGAGTAAGTTCAATTTAGACGTGGTAAATTTTCAAAGGGAATCCCAGTACTGGTTTAAAGTAATTAATTCAGAAAGTGAGTTATAAACGAAACTAAGTGTTTCATGTGTTGAATAAGCTGTAGAAAGTTGCTTAGTTGTGTTTACTCAATCATTTGGAAGTGTAAATTCTATGTGTGATTAGGTTTAAAGTAATTAATCCAGAAAATCAGTTCCAAACGAAATCAAATATTCACGTGCTGAATAGGCTGTAAAAAAGTTGCTTGTTTGTGTTCATTCAATCATTCTTTTGGAAGTGTAATTATATGTGTGATTTGTTTTCCATTATCATCAGTTCATACCACCAAATTTTAAGAGAATTATATGCTCGTTTGTGTTATTTGTGTGACTTTTATTGTGTCGAGGGTTCAGACCTTTCTCGTACCCCAAAGATCCTGCTTCCTGAGATTCTAAGCTCGCTTCACGAGCATAATATCTTATCGACGTGCTTAAAGCACCTGGAGTGTACGGATAGGTACTGGTGGCCACGAGAGTATTCGTTCGGTTAGATATTTTGGCGCCCATAACGTGGGGCAGCGATCGATTGAGATCGTCGAATGGTGCAAGTGAGGGCCGGTTAGATATTTTGGTGCCCATTACATGCGGCAGCGATCGATTGAAATCAAGCAAGCAAAGGTGAACCCTAGACACAATAAACGAGCATTTTGTGGTATTTATTTGGTTGTGTACTGTATTCTTTTTCAGCAAGTGTTTTTCTGTGTACAGTGAAGTGTTATATAGTGTATTGTGTTGTGATTTTGGAAGGGAAGTGCATTTTGTATTGTTAGAAAGGTAAAAGGCAACGCAAAGCACTAGAATGGCTGGCAGTCAGGAATATAGGGAACCAAGGCAAATTAGGAGCGACGAGGACAGTGAGGGCGACGCGGGGGACGAGGTACTTCGTAGAATGGAAAATTTAGGGTTGCACGAGGCAGAGGAAGTACGCGAGACGACCGCGGATCGCACCGAATCAACCGAAACCACGCCTGAACAACTGTTGCAACGTACGCGAGATGATCCGATGTCAACATTAATGCAGGCGTTATTAGGGAATTTTGCGCGACAGATCGGAATACAGGTAGAAAATCTAAGGCGAGATTTATCCGGAGACATTAAAGAACAGTCGCAGAAATTAGAAGAAATTAAAGAACAGTCGCGAAAAACAGAGGAGCAGGGGGAAAAATTAGCGGTAGAACTTCAAGAACAGTCTGAAAAATTAGCGGCAGAAATCAAAGAACAGTCACGAAAATCAGAGGAGCAAGGGGAAAAATTAGCGGAAGAAATCAAAGAACAGTCACGAAAAACTGAGGAGCAAATGCAAAAATTAGCGGCGGAAACTAAAGAACAGTCGCAAAAACTAGCCGAGAAAATTGACAACCAGACCACGGTTTTCAATGAAAAATTCGAGCAGTTCCAACAATCCATAATGTCTGAAGTAGTGGGTAAATGCGACGAGCTTCGGGAAGAAATCGCTGTGCAGGTAGCGACATGTACTCAGTTAATCGAGGAAAGGCATGCAGAAGTCGGAGCCAGAATCGAGTCAATATCCACGGAAATTCAGAAGAAAGACGAAGAGAATAGGGCGCGTTTCGGGCAAATACAAGAGGAAGTCAAGGAAGTACGCGGCAAGGTTACGGAAATAAGTGCGGATACAAAGCGCCAGGTCGAAGAACAAGTAATGCAGAAATTCGTAGAACAAGAACGCAAGATTCAGGAATTGCGAGAAATAGCAGAAAGTAAAGTAGATGGAGGGGGAGCGTGCCGAGGAAGCAATATTAACATACCAGCATCGCTTAAATTCTCAGGGCATCCAAGCGAGAATCCGAACGCGTTTGTTAAAGCGCTACAGAGCTTTTTCGTGCTTTCAAATGTCCGCGAAGCACACAAAACTTTGTTATTGCATCAAGCATTACAAGGCAATGCAAAGGCGTGGCTAGAAACATTATGCCCAATGCCAAATTCATTTGAAGAATTCGTAGTGAGGTTCCTAGACCGTTACTGGGGAAAGGAACAGCAGATGAATTTCAAAATTTCGTTAATGAGTGGGTATTACCGTAATGCTAGCGGAACCATGCGAGACTACGCGGCACGAAAAATAGCAGCATTGAAAATGTGCTCTCCTCCAGTGCCGGACGAAGAAATAATTTGCATTCTCACGAGACATTTCCCGTTAAGCATCCAGAATCTATTGCGAAGCGTTGATATAAAAGACGTGGATAAATTTCAAGTTTTATTAGGCAACTATGATTTGACGTTTGCAAACATGAACCAGACACCAAAGACGACCAAACCCAATATCAACGCGATGCAAGTTGTCCAAGACACGATAGTTTCGTCGTCGAAGAAAGGAGGAAGCAAGAATAAAGGTGATTCTCGACAACATGGGCAGGACGCGAGGCCGCGGAACGGAGAAACGGCAAACGGAGAGCTGCGCGGTCAAGGCCACGGTGGCGAACAACCGAGTACGAGCAGAAATGCGCACAGCTTTCAGCGGGCAAGGTCGCGGAGTCCGCGAGTCGAAATCGGTACTAGAAATCAAACGGGACCGGGAAACTCGCCAAGTTCGAGTTGAAAAGGGGTCCCAAATCGAACAAAATTTACGCCAAACACGCGATCCCTATAACTGCGAACCGAATAACGAATAATGGAGAAAATTTATGGGAGAACTGGAAGCCAAGAAAAGGGGAGAAATGTCCCGTAATAGAAATTAATTGCGCTGGTGTGCATAGCAAGGCATTGGTAGACACCGGATCAATCAAATCTGTGATATCGGAGGAATTATATGAAGAATTAATAAGCAAGAAAATAAACGTCTTGGAATTACCAACCAATAATACTCGTATGGTAGATGCATGGGGGCGGAAATCTTGTCCAGTAAGAAAACAAGTAATGGTAGAAGTAACAATTAGAGGAAGAAAGTTTGATATAATTTGTTTGGTGGTGAAGAAATTAATTTACCCATTGATTATCGGAATGGATTTCTTGGCGGAACATGGCGTTATTATCGACATCGGAGAAAAGCAAGTTCTGATCAACGGTGAAAATATTTGGGAGGAAGATGAAGATGAAGAGGCGCGAAATACACATGCAGATGAGGGAGACGAATCGGAAGAATTCGCCGAAATCGAAATGTGTCGCGTAGAAATGGAGGAAGATGAAAATAAAAAGGCGCAAAACGCACAGGAAGACGAGAGAGTCGAATCAGAAGAATTCGAAGAAGTCGAAATGTGTAGCGTGCAAATGGAGGAGAATGAAATAAAGGGAGAAATAAGGAAGAAAGTAATGGAGCAAGAAAAATTGAGGGTTGATCAGAAAAATGCGTTGTACGAAATGTTGATAAGCGTCAAAGATGTCTTCAAAAATCACAACGAACCGATAAAGGGGTATGAGCTTCAGATCAAGTTAACGGACTTGCGACCATTTAAAGCGAAGAATTATCCTATCCCCATAGCCTACCATGACGGAGTGAGAGAAGTAATGAACGAGATGATTCGAGAGGGAATAATTTGGAAAGCGATTACGGTGCACATCAATCCAATTCTTGTAGAAAAAGTAATAGAAGCTGAAGTACTAGGGAAAGCGGTAGAAGCGAGGAATACGGTAAAAGAAGTAAGGAAAACGGCAGAAGAAGTAAGAAGAGCGGAAGTAGTAACGAAAGCGGAAGAAGTAGGGAAAGCAGCAGAAGTAAGGAAAGCGCCTGAAGCAACTTAAGATTTTGTTTCGACGCCGAAAAAAATCTTAAGAAGAAAAGGAGGGGGCAATGTGCCGAAACGGGATTATACACCCCCGTCACAGCACAGTTTCGTCGGCGTTTACGCTCGCAGACGGCGAGAAGAGCAGTCGGAATACCTGTGTAGCAAAACGCGCAGCCTGGTATCCGTTGCTTGAACTAGCAGCCACGAACTTTGGAGTCACGTTTTTCCTGAAAGGAGTGAAGTAGGAGAAATTACCCCCCCTTCTCAGTAGCTGCTCAGAATTTCCCCAGCGCAGCGCTAATAAATAGGCCGACGCGCTGATGGAAAGCTCTCTTTTGTTGTCGACATCTCGCCTGGAGTGAACATCTCTTCTGCTAGTACGCGTCAGGTCTGCAGCTCTTCACGCAAGGCACCGCTTGGCAAGTGTGCAGATTTGATAGGAGCATTAGATTAGCTAGAAATTGCCGCAACGACTCTGTAGAATAGGAGTGTACGGCGTTACAAAAACGTCTAGCTAGTCATCCGCGTAATAGTCAGGAGTTAGAGAAATATTCTGCTATTAAATAACGCGAAAAGTAAAAGTGTGTCCGTTTCTCAGAAAGCTCTGAAAGTTCTTAATTATTAGAATAAAGTTAGGAACGAGCGACGTACTTGCACTCGCAGTTAGGAAGTGCAAGGGACATTTCTGTAAATTGGGCGTAATTGGAGGCGATAGCAGCCGTGGGAGGAGAATAAATTGGTTAGTGAAGACGCAAGAGTACGCGAATCAGCCGAGAAAACGACGATTGAGCAGAAGGACGGCGAGAGCAACGCAGTACATCGAACTCGAGCATCGTGGTGCGGGGCGCAACACGCTGTTCAAGGTTGAAAGGCGGACAATATCGAGGTAACCCGTAAAGCTGAATTAGGTCAAGTTCACGACGGCAGGGAAATAGAACAGTTTCAAACGTGTTAAAATTTGAGGACACGGAGATTCATAATTTGTAGCTTGGAGTGGGAGATTTAATGCATAAAGTGCTTGCCTTTAACCGTTCTAGAGTAGCAGTTATTATTCTGTTACCAGCATTTGTAATTTAAGGAGTAATTAAGAGTAGTGCGCTTGCCCTCAAGTCAATTATTGAATGTAAAATTTTAAAAGGCAAGAAACTGTAAATTAGAATTAGTATCACAAACAATTGTAATTAGAGTAAGTTCAATTTAGACGTGGTAAATTTTCAAAGGGAATCCCAGTACTGGTTTAAAGTAATTAATTCAGAAAGTGAGTTATAAACGAAACTAAGTGTTTCATGTGTTGAATAAGCTGTAGAAAGTTGCTTAGTTGTGTTTACTCAATCATTTGGAAGTGTAAATTCTATGTGTGATTAGGTTTAAAGTAATTAATCCAGAAAATCAGTTCCAAACGAAATCAAATATTCACGTGCTGAATAGGCTGTAAAAAAGTTGCTTGTTTGTGTTCATTCAATCATTCTTTTGGAAGTGTAATTATATGTGTGATTTGTTTTCCATTATCATCAGTTCATACCACCAAATTTTAAGAGAATTATATGCTCGTTTGTGTTATTTGTGTGACTTTTATTGTGTCGAGGGTTCAGACCTTTCTCGTACCCCAAAGATCCTGCTTCCTGAGATTCTAAGCTCGCTTCACGAGCATAATATCTTATCGACGTGCTTAAAGCACCTGGAGTGTACGGATAGGTACTGGTGGCCACGAGAGTATTCGTTCGGTTAGAATATATATATATATATATATATATATATATATATATATATATATATATATATATATATATATATATATATATATATAACCGAGCGAAGTGGCTCAGTGCGTAGCGACTGACTTCGTAATCGGGAGGTCCGGGTTCGATTCCCGGGCCGGCCATCCTGACCGAGGTTTTCGTGGTTTCCCTCGGTCATAAAGGCGAATGCTGGGATGGTTCCAAAAGTCCACGCGCCTCCTAATCGCGTCCTATCGCCTCCTAATCCATTCCTATCATCTTTCATCTTCCATACCCCCGGGCTAACAACCATGGGGGATAAAAATCGGATCCAGCTAAAATGCTGGTCCCCCCCCAAAGAATTGTTGCAAGCACCTGCTACCGCGATAATAAATAAAAACTGAGCCACGGTAAATGCAGGATGCTTGCTTGCGTGGTCCTAGTCGGCCGATTAACGAAATATATATATATATATATATATATATATATATATATATATATATATATATATATATATATATATATATATATTGTGACATACCTGGTGGTGCCGGGTATTTTCACTGCAATACAACACTAAGAGAGGGTGTCTTTTACGTGAATGGGTCCCTGGATAAGTTGGTGCAACGTTGGGGTGGTTAATCATAAATTAAAATACAATTATAAACAAGATTTATTTTAAATCAAATTTGTTATTTACATCATTAGACAACGTTTTTATACTCTGCCTTGGTACCAAGATTAAGAGTGAAATGCATTTCTCATACCTGCGGGGCCCCGATCGAATACCTATGATGCTCGTAGGACCGCTCGCGCCGACAGGATTGTCGACCTCTGCTACTGCTGCGGGCCGTCAGCGCCGGATGGCGTGGCAATCGCCCACGGCCGATGCTCCAGCAATTCTTCCCCGATCAGAATCTTGACACCTCGGCTTCGCACCTTCCTCGAATCACTGTCCGTCAGTGGGTTCAATTACACAACCCGCGCCTACTCTGTATACTGGTCACAGTTTTGTACCGCGCAATTTCAAGAATGTTTCCACCGCGCCAACTAATAAGAACAACATCAATTATTCTACCAACACTAATCTTTCACTATACTGATACTTCTAATGTTCTATTTACACGTCAATTACTTTGCGGTTTCTAATAGCACATAAATACGTCGCAATGTTATATGCGTCCATACACCGGCGGAGAACTCTCGCCGCACGTCCGCACTCGTCGCCGCTCTGCTAACGTCTCTCCTCAGCGCTCTGCCAACGGCTCTCGTCCGCGATTCTCGTAACGAACTTTTGCACGTGCGCGTTGCCCAGTTCCAACCGAAATTCACACGCTAGCCTCCCGGCGGCGGTGGCACCGTCGGCGGAGGCAGCGGTTGCTCGCCGGCCCCGGCGCGCCGCGCTCAGCGCGCGCACCGCGCAGTTCAACATAGCAATTGGTTTCTTACACTAATGATTTAATTAGTGTAATGAAACACATATTCTGGGTTTCATCACCCCCCCCTTTCTTTTTTTGAATTTTTCCCGCTTCTGGACAAAATTCACACTAATGACATCGTCACTGCCGATGGTTGCACTCTCTTGCATATTGCTCGACGCCCTATACACACTTATAACTTAGAATCGAATTAACATGTGATTACTTATATTAACACTAATATTACACTATTTACACTTTACGATTTTCCATACATGTTGACCAGGTTTCCGATTTGAAGCTTGTGGTGTCCTACTATGTTTTGTTTCTTGTATGACGGTTCATCCCCCTTTTGCTGATATTGATTTCCTAAATCACAGTTGTAGGACATAGCTTCCAGCGTGTTGAACACATCTTGGTAAGTGTCGTCCCATTTCCAGCTACGACCTCTTCTACGTTTGTACCAATGGTTGACTATACCATCATTCTTCCCTCGCCCCTGACTTCGCTCCATTTTTGACCTGCCTACATCTCCTTCATTCCCATACTTTGGGGCGTCTGCAAAGGTGACTTCGTACCTCTCCAATATCTTCAAACCCCTTCCTAAATCGGTATGATCTGCTCTGCCCAGTAAGCTCTGCACGGTGACATGATACTGTTGCGTTGACATGCAACTAATGCCTTGATATTTTATAGGAGCAAATAATGTTGTTGGTTCCATAATGCTCTTCGTTCTGTATCCACTACTACTTCCCGTGATGTAGTTGTAATGGCTATTCCTCTGGTCGCTCTTGATGTTCATTTGGGTTTCTTCGCTCCGTTTTCGTATGGAAATCTTGTCTTCAAATACCTTCAAAAATTTCTGAAATATACCAAAATTCTCTGCCCATGTCCTGGCGTTCTCTTCTAACATTGGGTGTAATAACTGGATCTTGTATCCTTCCAATATGTTGTTTGATGCTAGGTGCCGTTCTTCTGCTCGCATAACTACCTTAGGGTTTTCCGTCCCATCTCCCAGAGATTTCATCGACTTTGGAGGCATAATTGGTGTCACCCCATACTTGACACTTGGCGACATTTTCCCGTCTTCTTCCTGTTTAAACTCTTCTTGTACTCTTTTCTCTTCGCACCTTTGTATATTTTCCACGATTTCTTCTTCCATTATACGCTCCATTTCTTCTATTTTCATTTCCACTTCTTCTTCTTCCATTATTAACTTCAATTCTTCCGTTTTCGCTTTCATTTTATAAACATTCTCCTCGGCCTCGATTTGGACCTCCACCGTTTTGCCCTCCGCTGTCTTGACTTCTTCATGGATTTGGTTCGTCATTCCCTCGTTTCTATCTGTTACCGCTACCCTATCATCTACTTGATGGCATGATTGAAATTTTAGCACCTCATCTTTCCTATCCAGTTCCTCCGCTTTCCCATACGGTTTTTCGCATATTTCGATGAGCTTCCTATTCCGTTCTTCTGTGATTCTTCCCATTTCTTCTGCCGGCTTCTTAATCTGTTCTTCAACCACCTTCCCATTCTGTTCTTCTATTAGTTTTCTATTCCATTCCTCCGCCTTCCTATTCTGTTCCTCCTCGGATCTTTTCTGTTTACCTAATTCTTTGCTCTGTTCTTCCGCAAACTTCTCAATCTGCTTCTCCGTTTGCTGCCTCAGCTGTTCTTCTAATGAATCTTCTGCCATTACGCCCGTACACGCTTCGTACTCTTCGTCCATCCCCAAGTCAAATCCTACCGCCTGGTTCCCCAGTTCTACCACCTGCCGTTCTAGATCTATATTTACTCTGTGATCGACCAGAAAATCCAACCCTATGATTACCGAATACAATAATTTTTTGACTACCAGGGCCACCATCTCGTATACTTGGTTGCCAATCCTGGCTTGAAACATGATTTGTTTTGTGATGGGGCTTGACTTCTTCTGAGTTGCCCCAATCACATACGCCCTATTCATAGGCAAACACATTACTTCTTTTCCTGTTGCTTTTAACTCCTCATACATTTCTTCTGATACTACTGTAGTCGTGCACCCTGTATCCACTAAAGCTTCTTTAATTATACCTTCACATTCTATCGATATCGTGGGACATTTCCTGATTCTGACCGCTGAGTTCTTACATCTCCGCCACGGTTGGGTATCGTAGGTTACCGGCTGCATAGCGTTTATGGAGACCGCGTTTACGTCATCGATTTCCGCGTCCGCAATGGGGCCACCTATCACCGCGGACTCTATTAGTTTAAATAGTGTCCTTGATCACTACTTGTGCTAGGCTGTGCTAATCGGTCGGGTGCATTCCCACCCCCGCCTCGCGTCTCCGTACAGTTTGAATTAGATCTGTTCCAGTCCGGTCTCTGGTTCCCCGGCTCTGGTCTCCATCCGTCTCCCCCTCTTCCGCGTTGGTTTCTCTGGTAATCGTTGCTCCTATCATTCCCTTGCCCCTGGTTACGTTCCGATCTGACCATATTACCATTCCCTTCATTTCTGTTCTTTGGTACGCCTGCAAAAGTCAAGTCGTACCCTGCTAACACATTCTGGAATCTTTCCAGGTCGGTGTGCTGCACACTACGTAAAAGATTCTGCACCGTAACTGGGAACTGTCTCGTCAGTACACATATTATTTCCTGATCGCTCATCGGTGGGGATAGCGTTTTGTATTCCATAATACGCCTTGTTGCGTATTCCCGCAAACTTCCCATTGACTGGTTGTAATGATTATTCATTAAACTGATTTTAAAATTAATTTGAATTTCCTCATTCCAATACCGCTCAAGGAATCGATCTTTAAATGCCTTTACTGATTCGGGAAACTTATCAAATGTATCGGCCCATATCCTTGCGTTGCCTTCTAACATTAAATATAATAATTGTATTTTACACCTTTCCGAAGTATTGATAACATCTAGATGTCGTTCTGCTGCCTTCATAAATATACATGGATTTTCTTTCCCGTCTCCTGAAAACTTTAGTGATCTAGGAGGGGTAAATGGTACCGTCCCGCTTGCTGCGATTGGGGATGCCTTGCATTCTTTTATTTGTTCAATCTCTGTTCGTAATGACACAACCTTCTCCTCGCATTCCCTCTTATTCTCCAGCATTTCTTCCTTGACTACCAATTGTATCCTTTCAATTTTCTCGTCCTGCTTAGCGGTTCTATCATCTAATTGCTGATATAGCTTATTCTCTAATTCTCCCCCCAGATTGATTACTTGGGATTCTAACTCCTTTTTGTTTCCCTAATTCTTCGGCAGTCCATTTTTCATGAATTTCTACCCGCTCCGTGATTTTGGTCATCTCATTCTTCGTTAACTCAATTTGTTCTTCAGCGCGTCCCATTCGCCCCCCTATTATATCTAATTTCCTATTCTGTTCTTCTGCCAGCTTCCTAATCTGTTCCTCTGTGAATAATTTCTGTTCGTCTAATTTCCTGCTCTGCTCTTCTGCCAATTTCCCAATCTGTTCCTCTACTTTCCTATTCAGTTCTTCAGCTAACTTCCTGTTCTGCTCCTCTGTGAAAATTTTCTGCTCCTCAGCTGACTTCCTAATCTGCTCCACTGTAAATATTTTCTGTTCATCCAGTTTCCCGTTCAGTTGTTCGAACATCTTCCTATTCTGTTCATCAGCCAGCTTCCTACTTCGTTCCTCTGCTTTCCTATCCCGTTCTTCTGCTTTGCTCTGTCCCTCCAATATCTTCCCATTCAGTTGTTCGAACATCTTCATCATCATCTGCATAGCGCCTGAATTAACATCTTCTCCACCCCCCTGATTTAAATTTCCTGCCGCTTGGTTCATCGGTGTTGATGTAACTTGTACATCTTTATTGAAACTGTCCCCTGACGTATCATCCAACCGACTTTCGATACCACTATCCCTGCTTTCCGATGACATGCTATTGTCGATTCCTACATTTATCTCCCCTACTTCATCCGCCTTCTCTTCCCGGTCCAGCACTACATTTTGCGCCTCCATTCTGTTGCTTTGAACTGTCCGATCGATTCTCACTTCACGAAAATACCGCACAAATTTTCCACTTGCCTCACCTACCAACGATACCACAGTTATCCTATAAATTAACTATACCCGCCACAGCACTGTATGTCTTTCGTAAATGGATTAATTCACTCCTATTTCAATTGCTAATTAATGACGAACAACCCTTACTCACCACCAAAACACAATAACACTAATTTAATAGCCATATAAATTTCCACTCACCTACCAATGCATAAACATAATCCTTACAATACATAATATTATTACCATTGAAACACATATACACTGCTAATAGACTCATTAATACTATTACACAAAAATGCTTTCAAATTATAATAAATCCCTTATTAATTGAAATTACTTTTCAACGCACTTATTGTTATATTATGTACATAATCATCATTCATTTGCATGTCATATCTCCTCCCTGAATTTTCCTCAATACTATCATATAGATATTCACAACAAACATTCACACTGCTGGTATATATTTCCCAACCTGGTATCTTTTCTAATAAATTCCCCACACTTTACCATCACCAATAGATAATGCACTACTGAGTGAATGTTCCCAGCAAAAAAACAATTTTGTGCATAATTTGTACAACACTATTAACCACCTTTATATTTTCACAAAAATTATTACTACTTCCCCATTTCTTTAATTTCCACGTTATTAAAGTTGCCAAGCAATTCAAATATTATTAATATGTCTTACAAAATTTGAAATTCTATTACATTATATTATTTGTAATATGTATATGTGTGGTTTCCATCACCCCAGTACTACAATAGTAACTTTATATAAGTTGCTCTCAAATAATTTCCTATATCCGCCCACAATTATTTACACAACAACATTTTTGTAATTATCAACATTTTATTATGCTTACTTGACTTATGCATGTTTTGCTAACACATGTATTGTTACTTTTTGTCCTCTATAATACTACACTTTACACTGCCTGCTTCTCATCTATACCCTGCATTACTATACATCAATTACATGCACATTATTTTCCAACATTTCACCAACTTTCCTAAGGCCACATTTCTTAACTATACGTTTTCCACTTGTTCGGGCGCCAGCTGTGACATACCTGGTGATGCCGGGTATTTTCACTGCAATACAACACTAAGAGAGGGTGTCTTTTACGTGAATGGGTCCCTGGATAAGTTGGTGCAACGTTGGGGTGGTTAATCATAAATTAAAATACAATTATAAACAAGATTTATTTTAAATCAAATTTGTTATTTACATCATTAGACAACGTTTTTATACTCTGCCTTGGTACCAAGATTAAGAGTGAAATGCATTTCTCATACCTGCGGGGCCCCGATCGAATACCTATGATGCTCGTAGGACCGCTCGCGCCGACAGGATTGTCGACCTCTGCTACTGCTGCGGGCCGTCAGCGCCGGATGGCGTGGCAATCGCCCACGGCCGATGCTCCAGCAATTCTTCCCCGATCAGAATCTTGACACCTCGGCTTCGCACCTTCCTCGAATCACTGTCCGTCAGTGGGTTCAATTACACAACCCGCGCCTACTCTGTATACTGGTCACAGTTTTGTACCGCGCAATTTCAAGAATGTTTCCACCGCGCCAACTAATAAGAACAACATCAATTATTCTACCAACACTAATCTTTCACTATACTGATACTTCTAATGTTCTATTTACACGTCAATTACTTTGCGGTTTCTAATAGCACATAAATACGTCGCAATGTTATATGCGTCCATACACCGGCGGAGAACTCTCGCCGCACGTCCGCACTCGTCGCCGCTCTGCTAACGTCTCTCCTCAGCGCTCTGCCAACGGCTCTCGTCCGCGATTCTCGTAACGAACTTTTGCACGTGCGCGTTGCCCAGTTCCAACCGAAATTCACACGCTAGCCTCCCGGCGGCGGTGGCACCGTCGGCGGAGGCAGCGGTTGCTCGCCGGCCCCGGCGCGCCGCGCTCAGCGCGCGCACCGCGCAGTTCAACATAGCAATTGGTTTCTTACACTAATGATTTAATTAGTGTAATGAAACACATATTCTGGGTTTCAATATATATATATATATATATATATATATATATATATATATATATATATATATTGTGGCGATATGGGATTATACAACCCCATAACACCACCGTTCCGTCGGCATGAACGTTCACAGGCAGCGAGAAGAGCGGCCGAAAACCAGAGTAGCAAAACGCGCAGCCTGGTATCCGTTGCTCGTACTAGTCGCCACGAACTATCAAGCCACTTTTTACTGGTGAAGGGTTGAAGGAGGAGAAGTTACCCCCGCCACAGAGAATTTCCCCAGGCAACGCCAATAAATAGGCGGACACGCAAGCGGAAGCTCTCTTTTCCTAGCCATCACGCATCGGGTCAACATCTCTCTTCTGCCAGCACGCGTCGGGTCAGCAGTTCTTCTAGTAAGTCACCGCTCAGCAAGTAAGCAGATTTATGTCAGCGCTCGTCAGATTAGGTAGTAATTGCCGCCGCAACGACTGTTTAGATAAGAGTTTACGGCGTTGCAAAGACGTCTAGCTAGTCGTCCGCGAAGTAGTGAGGAATTAGTGAAGTATTCTTCTATTAACTAATACGGGAAGTAAAAAGTTGCCCGTTGTGAGGAAAAGCTCTGAAAGTTCTTGATTAACGGAGTAAAAGTTAGGAACGAGCGAAGTACTTGCACTAGCAGTCAGGGAAGTGCAAGGGACATTTTCTACAAATTGGGCGTAATCGAAGGCGGTAGCAGCCGTGGGAGGAGAAGAAACCGATTAGTGGAGACGGAAGAATACGCGAGTCGACCGGGGAGAAGACGCCGTTCAGGAAGATAGAAGAAAACGCAAGAGGACAGCGCAGGCAACGCAGAACTTCGGAATCGAGCAACGCGGTGCGCAACCCAGCACGCGACTTCAAGGTTGGAAAGTGGACGGTTTCGAGGTAACCTGTAGAACTGTGAAATTAGGTCAAGTTCACGTCGGCAGGGAAAAGACTAGATTCAGAAGTGTTAGAAAACTGAGGACTCGGGTGGTAATAATTTGCAGCTTTGTAGTGGGAGAGTTTAATGCGTTATTGCTTGCCTTAAACCATTCTATTGGAGCAGTCATTATTCTGTTATTAGCAGTTATAATTAAAAGATAAATTGAGAGTAGTGCGCTTGCCCACATATTATTTATTGTATGTAATATTTTAAAGAAAGGCAAGAGATTGTAAATTAAGTTTAATTTCACGTGCAATTGTAATTAGAATAACTTAAATTTAGACGTATTGAATTTTCAAAGGGAATTCCCAGTACTGGTTAGAGAAATTGCTTCAGAAAATTAGTTCTGAACAAAATTAAGTGTTCATTTATTGAATAGGCTGTAAAGGTTGCTTATTTGTATTTATTTGATCATTTTTTTGAAAGTGTAATTCTATTTTTGATTTGTTTTTCGTTGTTATCAACTCATGCCAGAATTTTGGGTGAATTATATGCTCGTTTATGTGTGATTTGTGTGACTTTTATTGTGTCAAGGGTTCAGACCTTTCTCGTACCCCAAAGATCCTGCTTCCTGAGATTCTAAGCTCGCTTCACGAGCATAATATCTTAACAACCCGCTTACAGTGCACGAGGTGTGTGTGCAGAAGGTATACAGTTTGTGTGTGGGTAAAGGGGGTGTTAGAATATATATATATATATATATATATATATATATATATATATATATATATATATAAGGCAACTTCACCTGATGCTGTGTCCGACTGTCTGCCATTTCTATATATTTTGTACCCATTTATTTGAAATTAGTGGACACCGCAATGCTTCGTTATTGCAGTGTATTACACATCACACACTATTGGTTACTTGATTGTTACACCCAAAGGAGCAGATTTCTATGATCTTGCATATTTTTGTCCGTGGGTTGCATGTAGTTCAAGGGCGCTTAAGTCGCCCTAAATGAATAAATAGTCATCAACAACAACGCTCCCACAAGTCCAATTCAATTCAAACCACTCTTTAAACACTTTCATCACTAATAATAACAAAGTGTGAAACTTTCAATGAAATCGGTCGAGTAGTTTTTGCGTCTATGTGCAACACAATAACTCACATTCTCTTTTATTTACTCACAGATTTTCTTTTAGTACTAAATGTGTTTCGGTTATACAAGCTATATCTATTTCGTTTTTATGCAGAAAATATTCGAAAGTATGTCTTTGTCTTTTTAGTCCATTTGCGTTCCAGTTTAATAGTTTTATTTCAATGCGTTTATTTATCATATTGATTTGCTGGAATGAGCGTATGTATAAGGTTTTGGATTTGAGTCATGATTGCAGAAATAAAATGAGTTACGATGTTTATATTAGTTGAGAAATGACGATGCGAGATGGTTTGGGAATCGATTGTTGTGTTGACTGGGTTGTAGTTTGTCTAGTTGGAGGAAATTCTTTGGGACTCTTGAGTTTGTGACACACGGGCGCGATAATTTTCTAGTCTAGGTTGAAGTATAGTATTTTTCCGTGATTGGAAGGTCACTTTATGAGAATAGCCACGATGGTTTGCACTGGGTTACCCATTTCTGTTTACAAAGATTGGTGGAGTATATATAGGATTTTAACATTGCATATAATGGTGATTTTCATTGCCTCTAACGGATCTAGGAGCCACCTAACAACTTGCCTGGGAATTATCAAACCTTTAATAATTTTTGGATTGTACAGGCACATCTCATTTGATACGAGGTTGAATTTGCATTACACTGCACGGCAATTTGTTTAATGAAAAAAATTGTTCCGCACTTGGTGCGTCGATTAGGTCCATTGCATAGAAGTTGTTTTTGTTTATTGTGCAGTCCACACACTTATCTTTGGATAGTTTTTATTTTGAAACTCTTCTAGTATTTCAGGTTCTGAAATAGTTCCAGGTATACCTTTTAACATTAGTGAAAATGTATTATTGTTTGACTCGGTATGTATAGAACAGTATGTATTTGTATAGAACAGCTAACTTGTGTTGTGTTTTTGGTCCCTTGTTTGCAGTCCCAGGAATAAATGTAGTATATATCATTGGCTTACGGATGGGAGATGTTGAGTCGGGTTTTCAGGTCTTGGGGATATTCTAATTGGTAAATAGTTCCTAAATTTTCATAATTTCTACGTTTCTAGTACGGGGTTTAAATTGAAAACTTTTCCTACAATTCAAAGGATCGTTTTTAATCCCTTCCTTTTAACTTAATTTAAAAACCAAATAGTTTTATAAAACATTCCCATTTTATTAATATTGTTAATATTATTGTTATTATTGTTACGAAATACACGTATTATCCTTACGAAGTACTTCATTTTCCAACGTTTTCCATTTTTCTCAGGGCCTGAACTCTTGACTCGATGTGTTTTCGCTCTTATGCTGACGATATTTCCTCCCTTTCTAGTCTCCTTAGGGGTAATTCAATAATACGTACGCAATCCTAGCTTCTTCAAAACCTTTGTGTGAAATATTTTAGTAGTACTTAATAACCTTTCACTGACTTATACAAGATCCGCCCAATCCTTTCTGAACCTAATTTGCTGAGACAGAAAATATAATTTATCTAAATTTGAATAAATTGTCGTAGTTTTCTAATATATTTATCATTAATTTTAACACATCTCTGACTTAAAATAAATTTCATCTCACTCATAAATTTCATTTCATCAATGCTGTGAGAGTATTCCCTTTTCTATCTACTCCTTCCTCCCTCACTTACATTCCTGTCCTCAATGTGAAAAACCCCCTCATCCAAATTGCGTACGTATTTCTCTTTGACCTTCTTTTCATTAACAATTGTATTAAATTTATTTAAAAATGATCAAGTGCAAGAGCAGGTTAAATGGCCTGAGCCTCAACCATCAATAAAGCCATTTATTTATTTATGTAACTTTCTTAGCAAAATTTCCAAAAATGTCTAAGGCTTGTATAGTGGTGAACATGATTTTTGATGCCATTGTTTTGTTTATATGAGTTTTGAAGTCATTGGTTACAGTTTTTCGTAGGTCTTGAATAAGTAAAGAGTAATTTTTTCCTATCAAATTCCTTAGTGGTATTTTAACTGTAGGCGTTTCTGGTTCACTGGCGTCTTCTTCTAAATTTAATAGTTCAAAAGTAGATGAAACCGTAATGTTATATGTGTGCTGTGAACCTTCTGTTGTTCTTTTCCTTTCAGTTAGTCGTTCGTGTATGGAACTTAAACTTGAACCTGAACTTCAATTTTTATTCACAAGGTGTTGGTGAGGAGGTCCCGTGAGAGGAACTTGTTCTGGCGGTTGCAATTGTTGATGTTATTCAGGCTGCCATTGCACGCCCGGTTGCTACTGCTGTAGTTGTTGCATAAACTGGATTTGTAATTGTTGTAGCTGTTGCTCGTGGTTGTTCCATCTCCTGAAGTTGCTGTTGTTGTAATTCTATTTGCGCTTGCAAGTTTTGAACTTCTTGCGGGTGTGATTGAACAATTTACGAAGTTTCACTAATGTGATACCTTTCTATGTAGGTCTAAACGTCTGTAGCGTCCTTTATTAAGTGTCCCGTAGTGGGGCAATTATTTGTTGACATTCCTTCACTGTTGTTTTTGATGAATTCACTTCTAGTTGTTAACTAGGTTGATGACTACAGTCTGAAGAATGGCACAACAATGTACTTAAGTTGCTGCACTACGCTCGCTTATCGCGCGTAGACTAAGTCAAAGTTGAAAACAGAGCTACCTCTGATACCGAGTGTTCAGCTCGGCGACTCAAACCTGACTGTCGATGGACCTGCCATTCAGTCTAGACGTGGAGAAAAGTTTTTGCTGGTTGGAAACCCTGTTGTGGGTTAAGGTAGTAGAACAATATTGCGACGCCGTCGCAAATAAGGAGTGTTTCTGTTCAAACTTGGCTGTTTTGGGGTGCATAGATAACAGTGATTTTTCTTCTTACGAAGTAAGGCGAGAGAGTGAAAATAGAAGTTTGCAGATTGTAACATACAAAACAATAAATTGTTTTTACGCATTTTATTCGTACGTTACTCGGAAGCGATGCGGCATAGGGCTTTTAAACCAGATTTGCAGGATCTCGTTGGGACACGAGTGTTTTGAGGACAAGTAAGTTCATGCAGGTGAAGATTTTCGGGGGACTGTCACGAATGCGACAAGGAGCCGTTCAGAGTTTAGGACAATGATAAATGGGGGACCTATGAGGAAATGAAGTGGGATCCAGATTATATTCTTGAGCAGTATTCGACAAATTTTTGAATTTTTGCAATTTGGCAGATTTGGTTCTTTTGGGACCAAACTCCTTAGTATGTGTGGTCAAAAAGTGCCCAAACCGAAATCTAGGTAAAATTAAATTGAAGAAAAAACGAAATAATCTTTCACGATTAAATTAAATGGACTATTTGATTTTCGGTGCATTTTAATCGCAACGCTCAGCAATATTGGATTGAGTTTTCCTCACACAGTATTAAGGCATACCACAGTCCGGAGGATGGTCATTGGAAGTTGGGTTCTACTTTCAATTTCCAGTTTTAAAACCAATATTATTCACCAAATGCAGACTTGTCGTATGGTTCCAGAGTATACACAGTAAAATCTGTCTGAACGGAAACCTGTACAAGCCGGAAACCTACCTTCACCGGAAAATTTATCCGGCTAGTGAGGATAAATGGTATTTTACGCAGCATAAAATGGAATCTGTCCAACGCGGAAACGGAACGGTTTTTCATGTCCTGAAGATAGAATAATCTTCATAAAACGGAATATCTGCGAATTTAATGATATTGGCAGATAGACACGGATACTGTTCATGGAATGAATGCATCTGCAAATCCGTTTTAATTTCTCTGTCCCAGCGATAGGGGTTTCAGAAGTGGCAGCCACATAGTGAAAGCCGCACAGTGAAACCTAAAATTAATGTAAAAAGTAATCGTAAATCGAAGATCTGACTTACAGATCAAGGCTCCTAGACAACATACTAGGGCCCCTCCTATTTAATATTTAACAAAAATAATTAGTGCTACAGAATGACAATGACTTTCCCGTATTAGTTTTCTATTTCTTTTGATCTCGGCTAGCTACTCGGACTTACCACATACTCTTGCCAACTACCATCTATCGTCGTCCAAAGTACTTTTTTTTGGACAGTTTCTTAATTTTGCGGTTTCATAATTGAAGCGCGGAAACATTATTTTAAAATTATTAAATAACAGTAAAACCTCGTCCTAAATGATTAGTTTCTTCAAAAATTTGGGGCAGTTTTTAAAACACTGGCGTTTAAGGGTTAATGTAAAATCGAAATTTGAAGTTTTTTTACATAAAATTTTTGAGTTTTCCAAAAACTTCATTTGAAGTCACTATAAGTTCTTTAACTCAAAAATGCAAGTGTTTACAAATAGCTGGAAATGCGCATATAAACGGCGTAAGAGGTCTTTAAAAAATAACATTTGTGTAATTGTTAAAAAAACAAAAAATACCCCGAAATGAACTTTACGTTATATTAAAGAGTGCAATTGTCACTATCCGTTAGAAATGTTTTAAGAAAAAAATTGAGCCGTTTCTAAGAAAATGGCGTGTGACTATTTCTGAAAATGCAAACATTTTGAGCTAGTTTTCAAAGAAAACGGTTAAGTTTCCAAGAAATTTTATATCACATTATTGAAAGCACATGTAATATATACAGCACATGCATATATACAGTAATGTGATTAAATTATCGCAAATATAAATATTAACATGAGAGACAAGTCCCAAAACCACATTTTTGTAATTTATTAAAATACAAAAGAATCGAGCAATATGACGTTTATGTCATCTTATAGAGAACATTTAGCACTATCCTTAACAAAAGTTGAAAGAAAAAATTTGGAGCCGTTTTTGAAAAAAATCTTGTTTGTGTGAATTTTTAAATTGCACATATTACATATATTTGTAAATTACTAAAATTAGAAAAAATGTACATTACCTTAATGAAAGAAGTAATTAAGAACAAAAATTTTAACTACAAGGAAAAACCTATCTTCAATTCTGTAGTTGCAGAAAGACACCCAAAAAAATTCATACTTATGAAAATTCAGAGTTAACCGTGAAAATCGAACCTACGCCACGTTTATAAGTGTACGTTACTATATTCTCACAAGAAATTTTAAGAAAACATTTGGAGCGGTTTTTCAGAAAATTTTGAAAATGTTAATGTAAAGTACGCCCAATGTTTAAAGAATTTTTTTTTGACACTGCACTGAGTAGTGATTCTCATCACAAAAAGCACATTTGATTGGGTAGTTACAGTTATTTTTTGTATGTCCGTAGTCCAAACACCATTGATCTTGAATAGGACCGTTGTGTTTTTCCGCTTCTCACTCGATGGTTGCATATTTGGTTTATTTGTAGTATAGTTTCCAATGATTCAGCGCTGCAAACTGGTATTCCTTCTTTTTGTAGTCTGGTGATATTTAACACTGAGAGGTGGTGCTGTCTAACGGCTGCAAATATATCCTGTTCAGTTAAAGATTGATGATTTTTGAACACTTTTGAACTTTTTATTAGCAGGGTACTTGTATGTGTGGAATTTTCCTTGAGTGTGAATAAGTTACTTGATTATTTTCCGAAAGTCTGTATAGTTATTTGCACTTATCTTTATTTAATTGTTCTTTATATCTGTTATGAATTATTGATAACATTGGTTTTGAGATCTATTATAAACTGTTTGTTCTACATATATATTTGCTACATATATAGGTGGATTTTTTCTGTTATTGTTTAGTGGTAGGCCGAAGTTACCTTTGCGTATTTAAAACGTTTTTTTCTAACTGTTGGCCTAATTTTTCAAGTACTTTGAACCTGTTTTTTATTTCAACTCCGCAAATGTTATCTTTATCACTATTTGCAATGGGATCGGAATTGAATCTTTCGGGATCTTGAGGGTTTATATTGCCACTGACTAACCATTTTTTTGGGTTGCTACCATCTTGATTCA
The DNA here is from genome assembly GCA_038098605.1 of Gryllus longicercus. Classification (NCBI taxonomy): domain Eukaryota; kingdom Metazoa; phylum Arthropoda; class Insecta; order Orthoptera; family Gryllidae; genus Gryllus; species Gryllus longicercus. The sequence goes on from JAZDUA010000130.1 coordinate 2,247,748, forward strand.
GGAGTTGCTGGGCTGTTGGCCGCCGCACTGTGCTCGGTCCGTGGCTGGTGCGAGGCTTCATCCATATCTTCTTCTGATGAGGTGTTTTGTTGCCCAAGACTCACGCACTTTGATTTCGCCAGAGTAATCACTATCGATGAGGGATTGTAAGGCCTGGCTTGGCCGGCCGGTTGACGGGTCAACGTCATACGCCATTCACTCCCACTGTCCGTTCGCACTGCGCTGCTCGCGCCGAGCGGACACGACTGCTCACTACCACCGCTGAGCGAAGTATTTGAATGCAGGATGTGCGTAAGATTTGTTGATGAAATGATAAAGTTGTGGTTAATTTTAGTTTTGAGGAAAGAACAAGGATAGTTTTGAATGAGTTCATACTCTCAGAAAGGAAAAGGTAATGATCATCTACAAAGTAACTTATCTAATACCTATGTGTAGAGGTTAGTGTGTGCAAAGGACATGGTGAAAACATTATGTTTGCAGGAAGTTGTTTCCGGGCAAATGTGGCTTAGTCTACTTACGAAAAGCAGTGTAGAAAAAAAGGTCAGACTGCAGACGTATCGGCAGATGTGATGCAATATCCTCAGGCTGCTGTAGGTATGTATATTGCTCACTTTGTGACTCACGTCCTTTCCCTCACACTCTTTTTTTCTTATAATTTCATCCGGATCAACATTTTTTGTGAAGTAACAGTGAAAAATACAGTGCACATTTATTAGTCTAGAAACCATAGAATAAATTTCAGTGAGAAATCAAGCTAAAAAAAATGAACAGATGATTTGTGTCCGTCGGCTGATGTGTTCACGAACATATAATTGAGTTGTAGAACAGTCGCCGTAAAATATTCCTACGTACTGAACCACTATGCGAAGACCAAAGACTGCAATAATCTGTAAGCACTTACAAGCTCTACATCTCGACATCTCCTTAGATGCCCTCGTTTCCGTTCTTTCCTGTGTACTCACCGCCGTCCCTGTCTCCGCCTGCACCTTGAATCCAGCCCCTTGCCACGCCCTTGCTTCGGTCCCCGCCACCACCTTCACTCCCGCCCCCCCACTCCCGCCTCTGCCAACAATTACGCCCCCCGCTCCTCTGCCACCCCACCATCCCGTCCCACCTCAGTCCCCGCACCATTTTCGCTACGTCTCCTTCCCCGCCAGCCCTTCATCCCCACCTCCGCAGAAACGTCCGCCCTCGCCTTTGCCCTGTTCTCGCTCGCACTCCCACTACCGCCCCCGGCTCCTCTCCCGCCTCCGCCCTATGCCTCCTGCCCCCGACATTTCCGTCCCCGCCCGCTCACCATTGCCGCCAGGCTCCTTCTTTGCCACGCCTTCGTCCTTGCCTCCGCAGTAACATCCGCCCTCCCACTTCCCCGTTCGCACCAACTCCTCTGCCACGCTTCCGCCCCTCCCTCCCACCCTTGCCTCGTTTCACCTCTGAACCCCACACACACTTTCGCACTCGTCTCTGTCATCATCTACCTCATGCAAATTCAGTAAGTGTATACGGTAGTAGGCGCGGCTAGCTGTACAATAATGCACCAGATACTTTGACGACACAATAATTTCACCAATCTATTTCAAAACCCTAAAGATTTGTTCTTATTTGGCAACTTATATAATGTGGAACATATTTAATATATATTAGCTATTAATTATAATTATTGATGAAATAAAAGCATTTTACTTTCAATACCGATATCAAGATCTCATATTTTTATACATGCAATTTTTGATGTCATCCAAAAGAAATAATACACTGTTGGAAACATCAATTATCAAACCAACACACTACAGTGATATTTCTAGATTACAGGAAAGCAACGAAAAGAAAAAATGACATTCACCAAGACCTTATGAAGCAAAATTAGTGAGTGTGATATGGTGGTTCAGAAATGTAACTAGACTTTAAAGGGCTAAGTGTATAGACGGGTGCAGCCAAAAAATTGGGGTAGGAAAATCAGGGATGAAAAAAATTTAAGGAAATGAAATATTTTATTCCACACGTTGACGGAGACCATTTCAAAAATTTCAAGAGTACAGAGTACAATGCCAAGAGTAAAATGATATAAAGGCCTGCCTTGATGTGCACCATCACGATTGATACATCTGGCCCTGCGAGAATAACAGACACAGTGGTGTAATGCGTACAAATAAGAATCCTATTGCAATTAAGACTTCTAGAAACCAATTTGTCAAAGCAATTCTGCTTTTCACGTTTCACTTCTCCACCATTTACGATTGAACTGGAAATAAACCTTCCAAAATATTGCTGTTTGTTATAATTTATACAATTTATCTCTGGTGTAAATTAATTATGGTCGCCAATTACCTTAGTTGTTTATAAAGCGACCTAAAATAAATAAATAAATAAATAAATAAATAAATAAATAAATAAATAAATAAATAAATAAATAAATAAATAAATAAATAAATAAATAAATAAATAAATAAATAAATAAATAAATAAATAAATAAATAAATAAATAAATAAATAAATAAATAAATAAATAAATAAATAAATAAATAAATAAATAAATAAATAAATAAATAAATAAATAAATAAATAAATAAATAAATAAATAAATAAATTTATTTTATTTTATTTCCGTATTGTTCAATATCAGTTGACTAAGCGATACAAAACTTTATCTCGGCAGAGTATCTGCAAATACCAATTAATTTGGCAATGACCATAAAACCTGCATGTGGGCATATTACTCGCACAATACAATGTTTTTGTAAAACAACAACAAAATATTCCTGAATCAGTTTTTGTGATATAACTATTTCAACTTCAAGTTTTAAATTTCATCACGATGTTTGCTGTGTTTCTTTAGCCGATAGTATAACTTAGGCATGTGATCACAGTATCAAAGAACGCAAAAGAAAGGGGTGATATTTTTATTTCCAGCTAACTCTCTGTATTTTCGAAAATTGTAAAATTTTATTATTTCAAAACTACGAAATTGAAGATAGAGGTTTATGCCTTAATCAAAATCAGTTCTAAAAAATTAACTTAAAAAAACTGTAATTTAAAAAAAAACTAGCAGCTTTTGCGAAATTTGTGCTTAAAAGGTTTCCAATATGTAGAAAAAACTCAAAAATCGCTTGACTTTTCTCGTTGTGTGTATCAAAGAACACGAAAAAATATGGCGTCACTCCCATTTTCGACGGTACCTCCATATTTCCGAAAATTGCAAACAGTTAACACAACAAAACTACAGAATTGGAGATAGAGATTACTGCGAGAGGCCAGCTGGGTCGAGTTCTAGAGCAGGGTCGAGCCGCAGTCTGGAGGAGAACTTTCGAGGCCAGCTACTCTCATCGGTAGTTTTCCGAGGCTTCTTCGATTAATATTAGGCGAATGCCGGAGGTGTACACTATCGAAAGGGCCACGGACCGCGCGCGATCATTCCCTCCCATTCCTTGTCCAATCCTACCCCTTACATTGACTTACACATACATGCGCTAGACTACCACACACGCCGGGAGACCGGTCGGAAGCTTTGAGTTTGTCCCGGCTGGGGCGGTATCCCGCTGGCGGGAGATACCAGACTGGGGAAAGCCCCGCTAGCCGACGGCAGGTCGGCGGTGGATGTCGCCATTAAGCTTGGCAAGATCACCGCCATCTGCCGAGCAAAAAACATGCACTTCACTTACGTGACTAATGATCGCAGTAGCCGCACCCGGATTCACTAGTAACCATTCAAAGATATTAGATTTTTGTCTGAACGAAATATGTTCTAAAAATTAGTCAATCTTTAAAAAAACGCCATGTACTATTTTTTTAAATATGACGAGTAGGTTTCATGTAATTTGTAGTTGAAATTAATGCATCCAATCCCACTAGTGAGGTTGGTTGATACATTTGTCCCGATGACTTTTTACGATTTCAAAAGTTCAACAATTAATCATCGCGAATAAAAATTACTGTAAGGTATCCCAATAAATAAAGTATCCATTGATGCAATAAAACTTATCAAAACTAAACTGGAGTTCCATAAAAATTAAAAACTACCAACTAGTGCTAATCAGCTCCGATCTTCCCGACTCATCTACCCATTGGTCGGTTATCCTCTTATATACTTATGGTTAGCGTCATTTGACATGGTGTCAAAAACTCATAACCTTTTGGACTAAAAGCTAAACCTCCCACACTAGGAAGTTTCAGTTGCGGTATTGCAACAGACGAACGCTGCACGTGCGTGGATATTTTTATCGTAACACATTCATGATCAGAAAACTACAATTACTCAATTGTAAAACCTTTTTACTTCCCTAAATATACACGTATATATGGTGTACTGTACGTAGTATAGGGAAAGTTATAGTATAGGGAATATAATGCTATGGTAAATCGATTTCGAGGGATATACACGTTTTGGGGTCCCCTGTTACCGAAAAAGTGTTTTTTTTTAAACGTTCGTCCGTCTGTCTGTCTGTCCTTCCGTCCGTCCGGTGTATGTGAACAACACTAGCGCCTAACCCACGCCAATGACTTTTTCCAACTTGAATAAACCCCTTATCCATTCGGCTGAGTCGGAGCTCTGCTATTTTGAAAACCATTCATTAGTTTTTGGAGGTACTTTACTTGAAGACCCTGGGGCAGATTCAAAATTTTCTCAAAAATGGCTCTACATTTTTTCTTCAAATTTCTTATAATAAAGCAATGTACTTATAAATATGGCATAGGTCCGATTTTCACGGTTAACCCTGAATTTTTGAAAATTTGAATATTGAAAGTTTGAATATTTTTCGGGGTCTTCTACAACAAAACTAATTTTTTTTTCTTCAAACGAAATTTTATGTCCATAATTATTTCTTTCATTAAGGACATGCACATTTTTTAACATGTTAGTAGCTTTCGCGCAATATTGCGTGCAATTTGGGCAATTTTAAAAAATAACAAAAACAAGATTTTCTCAAAAACCGCTCCAGATTTTTCCTTTAAACTTTTGGTAAGGATAGAGCTAAATGAACTCTAGAAGATGACATGAACGCCATTTGCTTGCGTTTTCAAAAAATAGGAAAATGTATTTTTTGACTTGACTTTCACGTCGTTAATATTTACATTAGCAGCAATTTGCTTACATTATTATATTTATGAGTATATGTGCTTTAAATAATGTCACCTAAAGATTTTCGAAAACTCAACCGTTTTCTGCCAACACTAGCTCAACATTTCGCAATTTCAGAAACGCTTAAGATCTATTTTTGCAAAAACGTCTCCAATTTTTTTCCAAACAATTCGAAGTGATTGTGCTGATTGCTCTTTAACATGACGTAAAGTCCATTTCGGGGTATTTTTTTCGTTTTTTAGAAAAATACACAAATGTATTTTTGTTAATACCTTTCACGCCGATAATATACACATTTCCAGCAATTTCTAAACATTATTGTATTTGTGAGTTAATGTACTTCAAATGACTTCTAATGAAGTTTTTCGAAAACTCAAAACTTTTCTGTGAAAAAGTGCCAAATTTCGAATATACTGTAGCGATTAACGGGCATTTTCTCAAAAAAGGCTTTAAATGCTTCAAAGAAAATTGACATTTAAAACGCGGGTTCTATCATTAGTAAACAGAAAAATTAAGGAAAATTCAAAAAATGTATTTTGGGCGGCGATAGATGACAACAGGCAAGAGTATGTGGCATGTTCGAATAGCTAGCCCAGACCAATGGGAATAGAAAACTACTATGCCATTCTGTAGCGCCACTAGTTTCAATATTTTGTTCCGGTGTGAAATGCCACGTAGATCCTCTTGCCCAGAAATGCTCCTCGACGGTGACGTGCGAAGTAGCAGCCTGGGTCGGAGGAGGCGGGGGCGGGGGCGGCGGCGGAGGCAGAGGCGGAAGCGTCCTTGAAAGGCGCGAGGGCCTCCCGCCAGGCACGGGCGCTGGACAGCACGGAACGAAGGATGTGACGCCAATTCGCGGCCGGAGTACCCCAGAGCCTTAAGAAGCTGACTGCGTCCGGTGGAAGACGTCACCGCCAGAGCCTCCGGGCACAGAGGGTTGGTGGCCGGTATCCACACTCAATCAACGTCACAAGATTTGACAGTTCCCGACATCCAACACTTTGGTAAATACGTCACCTCATCTTCAATTGAGCAGTGAAATTTGAAAGACATTTCACAGCTTTGTGTGTATTTTAATTTAACAATACATAACCGCCCGGGCGCTCCCTCCGTGTTCCCCTGACTAGTCGGCACGATCAGTTTCAATGGGAGATACCTGCTTTCCTTTGTCGCTACTGTCTGAGTTAGCTCTTGCTACTGCAGTGGCTCTAACGGGCAAGTCCTAGGGTTCGAGTCCCTGACGGTTCCAAATTTTCGACACTACCTAGATAACTCAGTGGTCACATTTTAGCCCAACTCAGCAGCCTCATTCTATCTGCCGGCTGCTCTGTTGGGTAGTTTTTAGTGGTTTCTAGAGGCGAATTCTAGCTGTTCAAAAGTTAAAAGTTTTTTCCGCGCCTTCCTACAACTATACTATTGAAAATAGTGATTTTTTTCCCTGAATGTAGTCCTTTCTTAGAGGCAGACCTTGAACTAACGTCATGTTTGACTTTCCTAAAATAGTTTTCGCGTAATTCGAGTAATAATAAGTAAATTTTAATTTTTAAACAATTATTTTCTCAAAAACCGCTCTGTTTTTCCTTTAAATTTTCTCTCTGTATGTATCAAAGGATGGCAAAAAAGTGGTGTTCGTCTCATTTCCTACGAACTCTCTGTATTTTCGAAATTTGCAAAAAGTTATCATGGCCAAAGTACAATATTGAAAATAAAGATTTTTGTCTTAAATCGAATCTCTTGTAAAATAATCAGTATTTAGTCATATTCATGGACATTTAAAAAATGAGTAGTTGTTGTGTAATTTCTGTTCGATTCCATTTTATTAAAAAAAGTCTTCTCAAACCCGCTCGAAATATCTTTTAAATTTTACGAATAAAACAAAGGACTTAAAAATGTCGCAGGTCTGATTTCCGTTTAACCCTCTGAATTGTCAAAAATTGCGAGTTGGAAATAATGGCCAATGAAAGAAACTTAATCTCACTGGGTAAATTGAAACCCTTCACTTTGATTGTATAAAGTCAAACTGTACGAAACTGAGATCAGTATCTAATAAGATTTATTACGATACATTTAGTCAACTTCATTAATACCAAAAATAATAATTTGTGTAATGCAAGTAATATTAGAAAAAACTCATGGTGTATGTACAATCAACATATGTACTATCAGATGTCATATTTCGTAGAATTTCGTCAATTGCGTCTACCGTTCAATAATATTCAAATTGTAACATTATATTACAATATTCAATTGGTTATTAATTGAGGTTTAAAAGTCTCGTTTGATAATTCTCCAATTTCTAATTGTAATACGTAGGGGAGGATATTAATGACGTAAAAAAGATCATTAAAATGCTCGTAAAATGTTTTGAAAATGACCTAAAAGCAAAGAAAAATGACGTAACAAATATGATCAAATGTTCGGATGAACATCTCGAGCTGTTGGATTTGATAATGATGTAATTGAGGCTTCTTCCATTCGTTCAAGTGCTGACAATCCAATTTATGAGCGATGAAATCAAATTGGCTACTCAGGAATTCTGTGGTGAACACTTGTATCTCGTAAATATTATTTGCGGCAAGTACCTACAAAATATATTAAAATCAATTAAATGAGCTACAAATGCATTAAAATGACGGTAAAAGTTAAAAAATGACTCTTTAGTCGAAATCCATAGAAAATACAAAAAAGACGTATAAAAATAGATGGTATTATTAAGACAAACATGATCTTAAACATGGTTATGATAATTTGAACTGTGCCACACTGAATACATTATCGTGGAAAGATATTTAAGTGTTCTTCCTTGGATTCAGGAACTGCCGAGAGGAGGACGTGTGCAGGGACAAATATTTTTTCTGCCAAAGCTTAACATATTCAGCTTTCATGTAAAGTACCCTCAAAAATCAATATAACAGTTTGAAACTCCCAAAGCCAGGAGTTCGTTCAGACGGATGGAGGAATACGAGTATCTATTTTAGATTGTACGGTTGATTGTACGGTTTACGCGCTAGTGTTAGGACAGGCAGACAGACGTTTTGCAGTCAATCGATTTTGCGGTAACAAGAGCCCACAAAACATGGATTCTGGCTACATTACTTATGTGATTAGAGGAAGCAATTTACTACAGTGAAAAAAACGAAATGTTGCTGCACATTAAAATACGGTTCTCCCTACCAGAATCAATAGTACAATTTGGCCCAGCTATTTTTATTGTTGATGCATCGTATGCACCATGTGGTGGTTCTCTCGTCAACGTAGTATTCTGATCCACAAAATGTTTGCAATTCATGGGTGACTCTCTCGGAACTTCGGCAAGTGGTTCCACAACCTACATTTTTTCGTTACAGTTATTACAAAAAATATTTATATTGTAAGAACTGTGGCTCAGTCGGCATATGTCGGGCGCGAGGTTCAGTTCCTGTAACGAATGGATGGAAGTGTAGGGAGGTCATGAATCAGTCCATTGAATCATTTCTAATAAAATTGGATTTATTCCTGGCACCATGAGCTGCCAGGGAAGTTACAGGTCACTAGAGAGCGACACAGATTACTTGCTAAATTTACGTTACGAGCACATAACCTTAACAGTTAATGAACAAATTTCTTAACGCTAACATTAATAACTTATTTCTAACAATTCCTGCAGATTTTGACTATAATACACAAGGCCTGAGCGCGGCCACTCTTAGTCTCTCGCCAAAATATCCTGCGAGGGAGCCCCGCGTCATAACTACGGGTGATAGTTCAACTCCGGTTAAATACCAGATTAATCACCACTGGCTGGCGGTGGCTCCGCAGACCGGCCGGATGGCGGTCCTCATAGACGGCGGGCGGTCTCAGGTTACCGACCTCCCACGGGGTGTTCCTCCTCACCTGGCAGCGTGGCGTGGCGACGGAGTCGTCAAATCGTGCGGACTCAGTCAGTTGAGGACACACGTGTGCTGGCCGTGGTTCAGTGCGGGCTTGAATGGGCCCGATATGGCATTAGGCGGCGGATGCAGATCGACTTATGCGGAAATTACGCGGGATCTTGCCATCTCCCGCCCAAGTTTCCTCCGCGGTAAATCTAAGGTGAAGGATGTTCTCCTTCGTAAGTGTTTACTCGAGAATCTCCTTCCTAAGAATGTCGTTTCTCTGCACATCTCGCGTTCAAGTTACCTCTGTTTCCCCCTCCCAAAACGTTTCCAAACCTGCAGATCTGCCCCTTCTCTCACGATGAGACACCTCATAGGCTAAAAGTAATTGCGTTCTAATTTTGAAGTTCTCCAATCGGGTTGCATCGTTTACGGAATTTTCCAGGGAGATCTCTCTTTCTACCTCGGGCCCCCTCTCTCTCTCTCTCTCCCTCTGTGAGCGATTCCAGAAGCTTCTCTCGCAGCTGTTCGAACACTTGTTCGAGCGGTTGCGTTTTTTTTCTGGGCCATAAATTGTCAGCGGAGGCTGATCGGCAGCCGACGACAGTTGAGTTGTAAATAACCCCTTTGGGAATTTGGGTTCCTTACGCGGGCGCGTGGCAAAAAGGGTACGCGGGCGCGTAATGTCTGTCTAGAGTGCCCGGTGGCTCGGGTGGCAGCGTTTATGACGGGTCATAAATGTGTCCGCTGCTAAGGGACACCCTCTTCAGCGGTCCGTACAGGCTCTGTCATGTGCGGGCGCGGCCTGGCGGTCGTTAGGGGTCTTCGCAACAAAAGCCCCGTCCCGTGATCTACTTAACTGTGATGGGAGCTATTTCGATATAAAATTATTATAATATTATTTGGTGACGCCACAATATCAAAATGGAATTATTTGCATTAACCCATGTGTATGCTTCGAGTGCTTTTTCTCCTTTATACACGTACCTTTTAATTGTGCATTTGAATCCAGAAATTGTTATATTAATTTTTTAATGCAAAAATGTTAAAGCATTCCCATTAATTTTTTTAAAACATGACATTAAAAACAGTTGAATACTGCTTTTAGTATCAAGTCTGTCATACTGAATAGAATTTCATGTATTAAGTTTAAATATGAAATAATTTCATATTATTTTGCCAAATATTTTCTCTAACATTTCATAGCAAGAAGTGGTATCTCTTTGGTACCCAACAAAAAACAAATCAAAATTAAGTGAAATTCAATTATATTGAGTATTTTTAAATAAGATAGCTGTTAGTTCATTTCTTTGTACTTTTTGATTTGGTCCCTTGTTTCACGTAAGTCATTTGCAACGTGTGGCGCACAACCATAAATATATGCAAGTTTAAGTGTTTTTACATTTCATGAAAATAATTTATTAGTTTTAACATTCACTTATTGATAGCAAGTTGCAAATGCAAACGGGCTGCAACTTGCAAATGGGTCCAGTGAAACAAGGGTCTGAATAAATAAATACAACACCACTCAATCACATTAATCTGATACATTTCGCAAGCATGAAAACCACAAACAGGAAAATGAACAAATGTGATAGCTCTTGAAATTCATAAATTTGGAAAATCGATATTAGAAACTCACTTGATGGATATATTTAAAAATCCCACATTGTATTTGAAATAATTATTTATATTATATTTTATACATTTTTATAATGAACAAGTAATAGTTCATAATTACCCTAGGGCACAAAAACGAAACATCACAATTAAGCCAAATTAACAATTAAGCCAAGCCAGTTCTAAGAGATCCTGAAAAGTAATATACCAGTTTTGCATCTGAGCATGCTGTCAATCTGCTCACGAAGTAAAAACCAGACATTGCGCACATGAAAATTATGGAAGGAGCACGTAGCCTCGTGTAATAAAAATATTTCATGCAGAGCTTACTCCTTTAGAATATGGAATATGATCAAGAGGTCAAATTAAAATCCATTGTACTTATGCACATTATTGTTATTTTATTGAATTTCTAATAATTACTTGCAGGTCTCTCAGAATTCAACAAAGTTCAAATTAGTCAAGTCAAATAACAAGATTTGTGGTCAGTAACAAAATTAGTGAGTCAGGAACAATGTAAGCATTTTTAAAGAAGAAATCATAATTACATAAGGAAATAGCGTTTATAAATGCATCAATCATGATCAAATCTTGAGGTCAAACCCAAACTATAATAATTACCGAACTATAATAAGTTCCCAAATTAAAACGTTTTATTAAAAAACCGTAAATTTGGGTGTAATTAAATTTGCATACGAGAGGGCTAGTTCAAATACCCATTTCATTTTTTCGGAAATTTTGTTATTGTATAGCAGGTGAATGTTGGCACTGGACATTAGAATCACATGTTCTCTGAAACTGGATAAAAATTCTATTTATGATATTTTTCATAAAAATCTGTGACATAAGCAAAACCAGCAGTCATAAAAAATTGATTGTTTCGAATTTTTAATAATACCTATAATAGAAACAAAATTCTTACTTCATAGCACGAAGTTTGCATTGTTACATGTGATACCAACTATATACCCATAACGTTTGCAAACATAAAAAATTTTAATCCTTGGTAACTTCTGAAAGTGACAGTATTCTGAATGTACAAAATAAGAATAATTATAATTTTTCCATAAATTGAAACTCAAACTTTCGAAGAAAGCACATTTCATATTTTCTTTGATCAAGCTTCACAATTCAAATTTCAACTACGCAGTTCTAAATATGGTTTTCAGATCTATTATGTACTTACATATTCATCCAGATAATTATTTAAACTAGTAACAAATCTTCAAAAAAATATTGTATTACAAATTAAATTAATAATTCAATATTTGAAAAAAAGTGAGAAAAATTCGTTTTGACAGATACCGCGGGAACACGAAGGTAGTCTAAAAATAGTTTTAAAAAGTGGGTCACTGAGAGATCTGTACTAACAAATAATTAAAAATATGTAAATAAATTTGTTAATTGAAAGGAGGTCTATAAATAGTGTACCCTTCCCCAGTTGTTTTAGTCCGCAGACGCCTACCGTAAAATCTCAAATTTACACACCCGTCTCAATCGTAATTTTACAGCCTTCAAAAATATAAATGAGAAACGTTTATATATATATATCACATCAATATATATATATTGATTTTTAATATTTTTATGTACAGATTGATTGATTAGTAATTCCAGGCACGTCAACTACCAGGGTCATTAGTCCCGTAAGTGTAATATATGATTTTGCTCAGGAGGTGGCGGTGATCTTTTCCCTCGCAATATGGAGGGATCCGGTGCCGACGTACCGTATGCTAGCAGGATTTTCCTCAACCAGGTATCTCCTTCCAGCGGGACACCGCCCCAGCCGGGACAAGCTCTTAGCTGCTGACGGGTCTTCCGGCACTTGTGGTAGTGTAGTGCATGTTAGTAAAAGTGTGTGTGTGTGTGTGTAAGGGGTGAAGATAGGAAAAGGAAGACAAAAGTCGCGCGCGTACCGTGGCCCGTTTCTTATGGTACTGCTACGCAATCGCCTGATGTTGATCGGAGAAACCACGGAAAACTACCAATGAGAGCAATCGACCGCTAGAACACTCCTCCAGACGACTGAATTCGACCTAGTTAACAAGCTAGTGTCCAAAATCCTGCGACCGTCGGGACTTAAACCTAGGACCTCCCGGTCAGAGGACTGCAGTGACATCAGTTGATGCCCTGAGCCATCTCTTCCGGTTTGATGTATAGAATAACAGGGGACTTTACATTAAGTTGAGAAACAAAGGAAATAAAAAATATTAGAAAATACAATGTCAATAGTGACATACATTTGTTTCTTGTCCTAAATTTTGTTCAAAATTTCTGTTCTGAAGAAGCGCTATCAAACAGTATTGCCGCGTATTTTGAAAAAGATCTTTTGACAATTTGTGTTGGTCACACATTTGCATTTTAACAAGTTTATTCTAAATACATTGTCTTTGAGGTGAGACTACAGTGAATTTATTCTGAATCATCTTCTCCTCATTTCATAATTTACTCATTCTAAAAAAATACTTCATTCCTAAACATAAATCATCGTAGCCATCAGTTTTCTATCCCAGCTTGAACCATGAAACTTTATGGAATACATTAACTAATACTTTTTACTCAGAAATAAATGATATTTGTGCCAAAAAATTAAAAATGTGCAATAAAAAAACAAAATGCTTCAAATTTTTAGAATACACAAAATATGCATTAAATGTAAAATGTTTTATATCTCAGACTAATATTTTACTCTAGGAGATATTTCAAGTTTCTGCGAGATATCAGCTACAAAAATATTCAATTACATGAAAGTTCACAGTTTTACAAATAACAATATATATATATATATATATATATATATATATATATATATATATATATATATATATATATATATATGTTCTTGGGGATGATAAATAATTAATTCGGAAAAGTTAAAGTATAAAACGTTTATTGTATTCACAATACATAATAGGTAAGAACGCGCGACAACTTATTAACGGTCGCTCGGGAACACGTCGGGGAGAACGTCTGTATGCTACGGTTGACTGCTCGTTGCAGCAAGAGAATGGCAGACTGCGCCAGTGCGTCGCGTGCTCCCAACTGTTGAGCTCCAAATCATCAACAGCAAATGAGGAATACATTTAGGGTGCATATGCAACATTTCTTCCCCCTTTTACTGATTGTGTGATTATGTGCCTGTGTGCAATTAAGTAGGTGAGAATCTTGATGGTGGAACTCTAATGCGTAATTATCTACGTGGGTTCTGAAGAGTGTACAATACGCGTGGTGCTGGCAGTCTCAGCTGTCTCGGGGCTAATGGAGTTGCTGGTGTCGATGGCGTCACTGGTGTAGCTGGTATGGTGGATGAGGCTGGTGTGCCTGGTATCGCTCAGGGTTCTATGGTGCCATGATAACGATGTAGTCTTAACGTTGGCCCATTATCAACTTGTATAGATTCTGCCTCGGGTTCGTTTTGCTGTTTATTATCTGGAAAGGATCTGATCTGATCGATAAGTGTTTTAACCTTTTTGTCTCCAAGCTGTATCGAGTAATAAAGATCTCCAAGGCGGTCGACGACAGTGCCTGAAACCCATTTATCCAGGCTAGGATTGCCGAACAAGAAGTAAACTTGTTGTCCTATTTCCAGTGTACGGAAAGTCGAGTCCATTTCGGTCCGTTGTTTTTCGCTGACTCTGGTGTGAACATCGTCCAGCCTCACCAGATTAAGCCGTGTGCGAAGTTCTCGTCCCAAGAACAGTTGAGCTGGAGTCTGACCAGTGGTGGAGTGTGGACCTTGGTAGTCTTCATTGAATTAAGTGCGTCCTTCACAGTTTGAACATAACGTTCTGCTTGGCCATTAGTTGATGGGTAATACGGTGCTGTTAGCTTGTGATACTTCACAGAACTGCTCTTCAGAAATTCTTTGAATTCTTCGGCAATGTACTGTCTGCCGTTGTCTGAGACGACAGTTACGGGGCATCCATGGGCTGTGAATAGATCGTCCATCAGGGCAATTGTTGCAGCCGCAGTTGTTGAAGTTGTAGGCTTAACTTAGAGCCACTTGCTACAGGCATCAACAACAATTAGTAGCATGGTGTCAGCCACGGGACCGGCGTAGTCGATGTGTATTCGTTCCCACGGTGCCTTTGGATACTCCCAATGGTGGGCACGAAACGTCGGTGGTGCGTGTGCGTGAGATGCACATGTAGTGCAAGATTTAGCGAGGTTTTCAATGTCCAAGTCGATGCCTGGCTAAAACACGAAGGAACCTTTTCCTTCCATTTTTACAATACCCAAGTGAGCTGTGTGTAGATCTTTGAGAATAGCATTTCGTAGAGTTGGTGGGACTACGACTCTGTGCTCGAACATCAAGCAATTAGCGGCGAGCATGTATTTTACCTCTGGAGCCTTGAAGTCGTGGCGGGCGAGATCTTGACCTGTTTCCAAGAGATTGACGATCGTACCGAGATGAAGGTCTCGTCTGGTCTCACGTGCAATGGCTTCTGACCTAACTGGTAGTTGCTGCGTCTGATGAACTGCAAAAAAATCAAAATCATCGAAATCCTCCGCCTCTTCCCTCAGAAGCGGAATTGAGCTCCTAATGGCATGGATGGTGGATGGAAGCGGTGCTCGAGAGCAGTAGTCGGACTTTGCATTGGCTTTTGACTTCTTGAAGAGAACGTCATACTCAAAGTGTGCTAAATAGTCCGCATAATTGGCCATGCGTGTGCCATTGATGCACACAGCACTGGTAAAGACTTTTCCGGATGAAGGATCTGTGTCAGCGGTTTATGGTCGGTGATCAGTGTGAAGTGGCGGGCGTACAGATTTGTCAATTTCGCGCCCAGTTCAATTTTGCTGGCGTCAGTTGCCAATAAGAGTAACAGTGAGGGGTCATACTGCATGAGTACCTGGGGTGAGGTCAGCGCATCCTTAAGATCCTTATAAGCCCTTTCGCACGCTAGGGTCCACACGAGGGGGTCATTTAGCAGCATGTCTCCAATTGGTCGATCTCTGGTTGATAAATCTTGAATGAATGCTCTATAATAGGTTGCTTTCCCCAGAAACAGCCTCCGGAATTGTTGGTTTCGGCGCATCTCGGACGGCTCGGATGTGCGTATCCGATTTATGGATGCCCGTCGCGTGGGCAAGGGCTTCCAGGACAGGTTCTGCGAATTTGCACTTGGCTCGGTTGTTTGAGACCATGTTGGCAAACGCTCCAGTGTTGTATTGAGGGCCTCAATGAGTTTTTCAAAATTGGCTGCAAAAACAATAGTGTCATCGAAGAAACTTACAACATTTTCGAGACCTTGTATGACGGTGTCCATACGCCGCTGCCAGACAGCAGGAATATTAGCTGCACCATACACAGCACGGGTTAGGCGGATCGAGACATGAGTTAGAGTGTTGAGAGTGAGCGCTTGGCTGAATTCGTCGTAACTTCCAGGTGGGTGTA
Source organism: Gryllus longicercus (assembly GCA_038098605.1). NCBI lineage: Eukaryota > Metazoa > Arthropoda > Insecta > Orthoptera > Gryllidae > Gryllus > Gryllus longicercus. The sequence goes on from JAZDUA010000130.1 coordinate 2,263,697, forward strand.
TGCCTCAGTGACATCTAGGTGGCAAAAGAGGGTGGCGCCTCGCATCCGGTTAAACACCGGTTTCCTTTGGGATTGGATGTTCGTCGATGATAATTCGTGGATTGAGAGTGGGTTTGTAGTTTCCCGTGATTCTCAATTTTCCGTTCTTCTTGGCGACTACATGCGTCGTAGATGCCCATTCTGAGTACTCTACTCGCTTGTAAAAACCGGATGCGATCTTGGCGTCGATTTCTTTGGCGTAAGCGTCACGCAGGGCCACGGGGACGTCTCGAGCTCGACCAAAGATGGGCGTGGCACCCGCCTTCAGGTGCATCTTTGCTTGTGGGGCTAAAATAATTACGAACATTCTGGCTGCACTTTCGTGGGCTGCCTTTTGTCGTAAGTTAACAGTTCCGATAACGATTCATTTCAACACCGACTTCTAATATCCACACTTCTGATACCATACACTATTGCATTTCAATAAAGAGAGCATCTATGGTTTCTCAAAAGAGAAAATATCAACAAAACAAGTGCTACACAAGTGCTTCTCAATCGATGCGGCATTGTTGCGAAATTGCTATTAAGCTTTGCAGATTGCTTAAAAAGAAATACATCAATACATTGAGAATACACATTAAATAAAAAAGCGAGAAAGGAAGAATATAATTAATATCGATATTTTCAATAGGAAATTATAATTAAAATTAAATTATCTATTTTTCATATCATTCATTCAATTTTTCTTCTGGCTCGTAGTTGCTGTGAAATATGTATATATTTCATTAATTTCAAGCAGAAATGACGCAAACCTATTCATTTTTTTCAAAAGTTGTACATGACCTTGTTTGAAGAGCTAATTTTGTACAACAGATATATATATATATATATATATATATATATATATATATATATATATATTGGTTTCCCTCGGTCATACGGGCGAATGCTGGGGTGCTTCCAAAAATCCTACGAACACCTACCACCTTCCATTACCCTTCCTAACACCTACGATCATCCTAGTCCTTTCACCCTTCATTATTAACCTATAATAATCACAATGATAGTAGTAATAATAATAATAATAATAATAATAATAATAATAATAATAATAATATATTCAACACTGCATGGCAACTTTCCATACAAAGATAAAAGCTCAGTCGCTAGAGGCAGCTTTACCACTTAGGAACTGAGGATCAAACGAGAAATTTTTCAGGGAGATAGTCTTAGTTACTTTTGGTTCTCGCTAGCTCTAAACTGGCTGCAAAGTCGGAGATGATACAGAAAGAGGTCCAATACTACAAATTTAAGCCGGATTCAGTTTTGAGTCGAAACGGTGGAAGCTCTTTTGGAATGTAGCAGTCACCACTGATCGCAGGGTCGAAGCCACCAGACCTGACATAATATGGATTCGTAAGGCTTCACGGAAAGGGATTACAGTCGACATAGCTATCCCTTTAGAACGAAATATAGTTGCCTCTGTTGCCGAGAAGAAGCGAAAATATCTGGCCTTGGCTATTGAACTGAGCGACATATGGCGGTTACTATTTGTTGAAGTAGTCCCTGTGGTCATCTCTGCAAATGGACTGATATCCGAAGAACTAATTTCATCGTCTGCAAGGCTTGGCCTTAAGAACTGGAACATTCAATCAACGCAAAAGGCTGTTCTCCTGAGTACTGCACGCATCGTGGGGAAGTTTTTATTGTTATAACTGTGTTGAATCTTGACCGCCCGAGTTTGCAAATAAAGCATGCACCTTTGTACTACAAAGGTCCCGGTGTATGCTGTAGGCACCTCGCTAAGCGAGAGACTTGAAAATAATAATAATAATAATAATAATAATAATAATAATAATAATAATAATAATAATAATAATAATAAAGATAATAATGATAATAATAATAATAATAAAGATAATAATAATAATAATAATAATAATAATAATAATAATAATAATAATAATATCCCCGTGTGGTGTCGGGGATTTTAGTAGAATAGCACCACGTGACCTCCCCCTGTCGTAGAAGGCGACTAATCGGAGCAGCTGTCCGCTGTCACTCCCCTAAACATCCCGTCATTCCCACTAACTCTGTGTGTCATTGCTTCCACTTACTTGTGGCACACATCTGTTTTCTGTCCTGTAGGCCAATCTTGTATCGGCCAACTCTTGTGTTTCCGCCCCGACGCTATTAGGTTGCGAGGGCTAGGGAGTCGTTTCCATTCTACCCTTCTATTCTAACGCTGTCTTCTCTGTCCCCCCTTGTTCCTTCCGTTTCCTTAAGCTGGCGGTAGCTCAAAAACGCTAGGGGAAGGTGACCCTGAAGAAAAAACCCAAGATGGAGGATCTGTCAGGATCAACAGTTACGGTGCAGGGGATCGGAGCCCCAGTACCGGCGGTCGGTGGTGCGCAAGCAGGCCACCGGGCGTCGTCACCCAGCGACTGCAATGCCAGGGGTGCGGATCACTCGGCACCGCTGGCAGATAGTGCTACGAGTGATAGCAAGCTTCGTGGGACTCAAATGGAAGTCTGCGAACCTAGGGTTGAGGGAACCCTTAAAAACCCTCGTCCAGAAAAAAGCCCGGAGTTTAATGCTAAAAGAATGAAAGTTGGAAAATCAACAAACTATGATGACCTGTTCAAGAACACCGCAGCGGTACTAAAGTACCTTACAGTAAAAAGAACTGAAGGAAATTTTGATAAAGTGAGCCCGTTTATAATAGAGAGGAGTATTAGCACCTGCGCTGGATCTGCCGTAAAAGATATACAGAAAACTTCATCTGGACTCTTGGTAGAAACAGTTAATGACAATCAAGGTAAAAAGTTACTAGAATTGAAGAAAATAGGCACTATAGATGTTGAAGTAAGTGCTCACGGCACACTGAATACCTGCAAAGGTGTTGTAGTTTGTAGTGACTTACTAAACTGCAGTGAAGAGGAAATAGTTCAAGAACTAGCTTCTCAAGGAGTCATTGCCTGTCGTAGGCTAACAATGAGGCGGGATGGGCAGATAATTCCTTCTGCGTCCCATGTCTTGACGTTCAAGCGTTGTACGTTACCAGAGAAGGTTAAATCAGGCATTCATCGTCTAACCGTACGAATGTTCATTCCTCAACCAATGCAGTGTTTCCAATGTTTACGATTTGGACATCCAGCATCTAGATGTGCGAGAATCAAAGTATGCCATTGTGGTAAGCCATTTCATAGTGATGATCCATGCCTAGATCCTATCAAATGCATTAATTGCAGTGGACAACATTCATCGAGGTCGAGAGACTGCCCTGTATATAAGCAGGAGGCAGCAATACAACAAGTTAAAGCCAGACAGAAGATCAGCTATCCTGAAGCAAAAAAACTTGTGTGTCCCGAAAATAAAGGAAATATTACATACGTGGAAGCAGTTACTAAAAACACAAATTTACCTTCTTTAGTAGTGATAGAACTAATACCTGCAATAACCCGATGCATAGAAAAGTACTTCAACGAAATGCACAATAACAAAATCAACACAGAAGACTTAACCACAAACATTCAAAGTGAAAAGGTAAATGAAAAAGAATCTTCAAACCCCCACCAAATGAGGCAGACAGAAATCCAGTAGCTGCGCCTGCAGACATACCCAGCAAAGAAGTATCGACAACAGGCTATCGAAGTCGATCGCCTCGTTCTCCTAAGCACACCAAGGACAACTTCCTCAAACAAAAAATGAAATCAATGACCAATGAACAAGACACGACCACTGGCTCTGAGACAAGTTCGATGGTAAGTGTTGAAAATAATAATTACCAATCCACCGATCTATGCAAAACCCCGCGGAAGAAGAGAAAGAAGAAAGGATGGCCAAAAGGAAAACCAAGAAAATAAGCAAGATCTACGCATCCTACAACAGAAAAACCCCATTCCAACCATGGAAAATATAATTCAATGGAATATCAACGGCTGTATCTCGCATTACTGTGAGCTGAAATTGCTACTGGCCAATCACACACCAATGTGTGTGTGCTTGCAAGAAACTCATTTTAAACCAGAAGACCGTTTCAATTTTAGAGGATATAAAACCTTTCGCAGTGACGTAGAACCTGATAGACGAGCTAGAGGTGGTGTTGCCATATTGATCAGCAATACTCATCCTGCTAGTCGTCTTGATCTCAACACACCTCTACAAGCAGTAGCTGTAACCCTGTACAAGCCATTGAAGATGACGGCATGTTGCATATACTTACCCTATGCCTCATGGCGAAATGAAGATCTACAAGACCTGATCGATCAACTACAGACTCCATTTCTAATTCTAGGAGACTTCAATGCTCACAGTACCACATGGGGCTGTTCTAGGACAAATGACTCCGGTCGCAGAATCGATGACCTGCTACTTAACAACGAATACGTACTTTTAAACACAGGAGCAAGCACTCATTTTAATGCTAGAAATGGCTCATTCTCAGCCATAGATCTCTCAATATGTAGTCCAAATCTTGCAACTCGGCTGACGTGGAAACCACTGCCAGATCTTCATCAGAGCGATCACTTTCCTCTGTTGATATCATCAAACATGCCAAAGAACACAGTACACTTACCAAAACGTTGGTGTACCAACCGCGCAGACTGGTCCAGCTTCACCAGACATATACCACCAATAAATGTCAGTGGAAACTCCGAGGAAGACGTTACCGATTTTACCAACACTGTCATATCTTCCGCTGTAAAATACATTCCACAGACCAGTGGCCGCTCATCTAGGATTCCAGTACCATGGTGGAATACGGAGACCAAAGAAGCGATAAGGGAGAAAAGAAAAGCCCTCAATAGATATAGACGTGCACCAACCCAAGACAATCTTATTGCTTTCAAGCGTCTGCGTGCGCTCGCTCGCAGAAAAATACCAACAGCAAAACGATCAAGCTGGGAAAAGTACGTAACCACCATAACTCGGACGACCAAAGTCACGGAAATATGGCAGAAAATCAGGTCAATAGCTGGGAAAAATGTTTTCAGTCCAATAACATGCATTGAACACGAAGGACAACTAATATGCAACCCTGACGAAATAGCCAATGCATTAGCGACCCAATACTCCAAAGCCAGTGGCACAAATAGCTATCCTAAAGACTTTCTCGACAAAAAGAAAGAAGAAGAACAAGTACTTGACTTTACAACCAATATAGATAAGCCATATAACGCTCTTTTCACATGGAGAGAATTGCAAGACGCCATAAATGCAGCTGGAGACACCGCAGCAGGATCAGACAATATCCCTTACAGCATACTTCGTCGATTACCGAAGAAAATACTGTCCACTCTGCTAAATATATACAATAACATTTGGACACAAAGTAATTACCCCAAAGTCTGGAAAGAAGCGATAGTAATTCCAATTTTAAAGGCAGGCAAGGATCCATTAAATCCTGAAAACTATCGCCCGGTATCGCTGACATGCTGTCTAGGAAAAATCTTGGAAAAAATGGTCAACACCCGGCTAACATGGTGTCTCGAAAGAAACAACCTCCTAAACATACACCAGTGCGGATACAGACAACATCACTCTACAATCGATCAGCTAATATATCTAGAAAATGCAATTCAGAATACCTTCGTCAAAAGAAAACATATGGTTACCGTATTCTTTGACCTGGAAAAAGCTTTCGATAAGACCTGGCGACATAACATTCTGAGACAACTATATAACTGGCAAATAAGAGGATATCTACCAAAATTCATATCCAGCTTCCTTAGTACCAGATCTTTCAAAGTTCGCGTTGGGCAGTCTATCTCAGAAAGCTACGTACTAGAGAACGGTGTACCGCAAGGCTCTCCATTGAGTGGCACGCTCTTTATCATAGCGATTAACGGGATGTTTGACGGCATAGAAGCGTCAATAGGAAAATGCATGTATGTAGATGACATTGCTATATTTTACTCAGCCAAATCACTGGGAATGGTCAAATTCAAAATGCAAAATGCCATCAATAAATTAGTACAGAACGCAAAAAACATTGGTTTCTCATTTACAGCAGCCAAAACGAAATGCGTTCACTTCAGTAGGAAAAGAAAAAGTTACAGAGAGCCAGAGCTGACGCTGAATGGTGTTCAACTGACATACAATGAAACGGCAAAATTCCTTGGTCTGATTTTTGATAGGCATTTAACATGGAAACAGCATATAGAATACACCTTGCGTAGATGCAAAACAGCTCTGAATGTAATAAGATGCATTTCCCATATAAATTGGGGAGCAGATAGAGACATCTTACTCCGTCTGTACAAATCCATGGTGATGTCCAAAATAGATTATGGATGTGCAGTGTACTCCTCAGCCAGAAAATCAAGTTTAAGGAAACTAGACCCCGTTCACAATGCAGGCCTCCGATATGCATCTGGCGCGTTCCGCACTAGTCCTTCCTCAAGCCTCTACTGTGAAACCAGCACCATGTCGCTACATCACAGACAACAAACAATGTTACTCAACTATAGATCAAAATTGCTGTCTCTACCGAAACATTTAAACCACTCATTGATGACTCGACCTAAGCTAGTAAATATTTACGATCGAAGACCTTCAGCTACTCGTCCAGCTAACATCCGCGCAATCGAGATAGCCAAATGCTACAACATCGTCCTACCACCAGTTTTGAAATACGAACCATATGAAATTCCAGTTTGGATGTTGAAAATGCCAGAAGTAAGACTCGATACTACCAGTGTAAAGAAAACAGAATGCCTTCCCATAGATTTAAAAGTTAGATTTCAATCAGTTCTCGAAGAATACATGGCAAATCACATCATAATCTACACAGATGGTTCAAAAACAAAACATCAGGTTGGAAGCGCATTTGTAACTGAGAACTTGTCGAGGGCTTGGGCGCTTCCACCTGAAGCAAGTGTGTACACTGCCGAATTATATGCAGTATTGCAGTCTTTGCGACACTGTGAAACTCTCGATTCAGGAAGGTTCGTCATCTGCACAGACTCTCTAAGTCTTCTCACTGCAATAGACAGGCGCCAAACTGTAGATCCACTGCTACAAATGATTCTCATAGCATGCCATAAATTAGAACAGCGAGGAGCATCAGTTACGTTTATCTGGTGCCCTGGACACGTGGGCATCCTAGGCAATGAAGAAGCCGATTCTGCAGCACGAAATGCCGGGAACATCCAATCAGAAATGGATATTGAAATACGACCTCAGGATGCAAGAAATGCTGTCTCGAAGTACATCCTCACAGAATGGCAGACCACGTGGAACAGTCTTCACACGAAACTACACCCCATTAAACAAAATATCAGTAAATGGTCACCAAATGTCAGCTACCCTCGACGAGAACAAGTGTGCATAACCCGACTAAGAATAGGCCATGCAAGAATGACTTCTTCATACATGTTAAGAAATGAAGAACAACCCATCTGCAGCTGCGGAAGACTACTGACAGTGAAACATATCCTGACAGACTGCGTAGATCTCTCAAGACTTAGACACAGATGCGGCATGAGAGGCAACATGAAGATAGATCTCGGCACCGACAAGACAGCAACTGACAGAACAATACAGTTCTTGAAAGAAGCCAATCTTTTCTTCAAAATTTAGAGTTAATATATGATTAATCATAACATCAATCAGTAAAAAGGCTAAAGGCCTTAGATGCCAAGCCTTCAAACTAACAAATAATAATAATAATAATAATAATAATAATAATAAGTCTCCCAAAGTCCAGCCCTACGTCCGAGCAATTGAGAACTTAGCCACGTGGGAGACGGGCAACGTCAGAAAATTTGGCGGCAAACAGGGCGATGGCACACCCACATAGATATGGAGACACGAAATATGCGTCGTAAGGCCTCGGAAAAGCAGCCGCTGCCTGGGGAGCGCCGGGGCACCTTCGGAGCCACCGCTGGAGGTGACAGCATGCGAGCCGGTGGTGATCAGGAGCTGAACAGGCGGGCCCTGATCGGGGATAACCCCGAATATACTACAGCCGAACATAGCAGCACCCATCCATCTCCACTTACAGCTGCACCTGCCGCAAGTGCTTCCCAGAGAAGCAATCTATTGCTTCCAGAGACCACTGCCGCAGGCAGGCAACGCAGAAGGATGAAGTGGACTACAGAAATAAATACCTTCATCATGCGTGAATACTACACCATTACCAAAATGGAGACTGACACTACGGCCTACCGACAAAAGTTACATCAAAGATTTCTTCACCGTTTCCCTGATTCTGAAGTTAGTGAGCAAAGAATAGCGGACAAGCGTCGAGCAATTGTTCAGAAAAATCTCCTCTCTGCACCAGTTTTGGAAGCAATCAAGGAAGAAGAGAGAAAAATGCTTAATTCCTCAGAACCTAGTAATCTGAGGGAAGTGGAGATATCAGCTGTGCAAACTCAGGATGACAATGGGACAAGCATGTCAGAAAGTACGGATGATAAGAGTAGTGAAGAGGTGCAAATTCGCAATGAATTTGCAGTCGCACTTGCAGAATTTGAGGGAACTGACCCACTGAACCGCTATCTCATTCCCAGACAAAATTGCTCGAAGAAATTAGCAAGAGCAATCAGCGTCTTGAATGAGAAAGTACTGCCACAACATCTACAACAAAGACCATCTTTCGAAGAAGTACACACAGCAATTTATTGTGCTGCGGTTGTGGCTTGTGTAACGGATCCAAGCTTTTCAGCCGCGTAGCAACTGCCCACAATGATCGAAGTGAAAAAAGAATGCCACCTTGGGAAAGACGGCTGGTGAATCGTATAGAAAGCACTAGGAGAGATATTGGGAAACTCACGCAATTTAAAAAAGGAAATACCTCAGAAAAACTGAGAAGAAATGTGAATAACATCCTTATCAATACAAAAATACATACGAAGCACGAGCCCTTGAATTCAACAATAACAGAACATCTTGACACCCTACGACAAAAGCATTTGGCGTTAACAAAACACCTTCGACGCTACAGGAATTGCACTACGAGGAAGCAACAGAATTCTCTTTTTAACAGAAACCAGAAAGCATTCTACAGGAATATGTCAAAGGGTAAAGGGCTTGTAAATGTTATGAAAGAGTCAAAGCTTCCCTCAAAGGCACAAATAGAGGACTTTTGGAAGCCTATCTGGTCATCTGCTGTGTCCCACAACCCAGATAGGACGTGGATTGAAATGGAATATGACAGACACCGAGATATTCCTCTAATGGGTGAACCAATCATCACCGTAGAAATTGTCCAAGCAGCTTTGAACAAAACACATAACTGGAAGGCACCAGGCAGTGATGGCCTGCACAATTATTGGCTGAAAAAATTTACAAGCACTCACCATCATATAGCTAATATAATTCAATATTTTCTTCACAATCCAGAAAATCTACCTTACTTCCTCACTGAAGGTAGAACATTCATGTTACCAAAGGAGGGTGACACTAAAGACCCCTCGATGTACAGGCCTATAACCTGCCTTCAAACTTTCTACAAACTCACAACATCTTGTGTTTCACAAATGATGATGACACACATTGAGGAACAGAACATCTTAGCAAATGAACAGAAAGGATGTAGACCTGGATCTCAGGGATGCAAGGAGCAACTCATTATAGACTCTGTAATTATGGGGCAAGTGCTTGCAAAACAAAGAAACTTGTACGCATGCTACATAGATTACCCTAAAGCATTCGACACCGTGCCCCATTCTTGGCTCCTTCAATGTTTGGATGTATACAAGGTCCACCCGTTTATCCAAAACTTCCTGAAAACCGCGATGAGTCGATGGAATACAAAACTGTATCTCTCTAATGGAAAACAATACGTCCACACAGATACTATACACATCCGCCGAGGGATTTTCCAGGGTGACTCTTTAAGCCCTTCATTGTTCTGCTTAGCCTTGAATCCCCTGTCTACTCTACTTAATTCAGCTAATTATGGAATCGCTCTTAAAAAGAGGAACTCAACTCTTCTCCGGGTCTCACATCTTCTTTACATGGATGACCTGAAGCTCTATGCCGACACTGAGAGTCATATGCGGCAACTAATAAACGTGACGGAGAAGTTCACTGACGACATCAAGATGAAATTCGGTTTGGATAAGTGCAGGAGAGTGAATATCATTCGGGGTCATATGCAAGTTATAAATTTGGAAACTGATAATGAACCAAAGATTACCTTCATGGAACCCCATGAAACTTACAAATACTTGGGTTTCCAACAGTCACTCCGAATCAAACACACTGTTACTAAGAACATACTAACAACTGAAGTGTGTAAACGATTGCATGGACTCTTAAAAACTCAACTCTCTGCTAGAAACCTTGTGCACGCCATCAATTCATTTGTTATTCCAGTGCTCACATACTCCTTTGGCGTTATTAAATGGAGCAATACCGACCTCGAAAACCTCCAGAGGACAATTCGAACCGCTATGACTCAACACCGAAAATATCATCCCCATTCAAGTACTGAGCGTTTTACCCTTCCAAGGTCGCAAGGAGGGCGAGGTGTTGTAGATCTCATAAAGCTACACAGCTCTCAAACTGCTTCACTCAGAAGATACTTCTTGGAACATTGTGGGAGAGTTCAGCAAGCAGTGAGCGCAGTTGATAATAACTATAGTCCTCTGAACTTGAAAAAGCTTGATCCGCCTGTTCAACCAATCATTGAAACGGAAGAGAAGATATCCTTATGGAAAGCGAAAGCACTGCATGGAAGGTACCCTCACGAGCTGAGTAAACCAGAAGTCGACATCTCTGCGTCGCACGCATGGCTCCAGCACGGGGATCTCTTTCCGGAGACAGAAGCCTTCATGATAGCTATCCAGGACCAAGTGGTACCAACATTGAACTACAGAAAACACATTCTGAGAGATTCTACCATTCATTCCGATTCGTGTAGAAGATGTGAGGCTGCAAGCGAAACTATCCAACACGTGACAAGTGGATGTAGCAGCCACGCACAGTTGGAATACAAAAAGAGGCATGATGAAGTAGCGAAGCAGGTCCACCAATTATTGGCATTGAGGCTTACTCGCCACTTCCGTGCCGTATTATAAATATGTGCCTCAGAATGTGCTTGAAAGTAGTGAGCACACACTCTACTGGGATCGCTCCATTATCACTGACAGACATGTCGGCGGCAATAGACCCGATAAAACGTACATTGATAGAAACCATCAGCAGGTTTTCCTTATCGATATATCAATACCCAATACCCACAACATATCGGGAAAATATCAAGAGAAGATCCAGAAGTATACCGATCTCGCCCATGAAGTCGCATCTCAGTGGAACTTCAGTAAAGTGACAACTGTGCCTATAATAATATCAGCTACAGGAGTGATCCCAAAAATGACACTTCGGGCACTGGAGTGTCTTCACTTGGATGCCAGGAATGTATATAATATGCAAAAGTGTGTAATTTTGAATACATGCCGTATTGTCAGAAGCCATCTGAACCTTCAGTAAAGCAACCACACACCTGGTCATCATTCCTGTGTGTGGTTGACACACCGACCAGTAGATACTGTGAATAATGTATAATTATAATAATAATAATAATAATAATAACAATAATAATAATAATAATAATAATAATAATAATAATAATAATAATAATAATAATAGTCATCTTTTCAACAAGAAATGAATCACTGGAAACAGGAAGCCCTCCACGGTGCATATCCCACTGCAGTTGCCAATCGAAATGTCGACAGGGAATGTCGTATAAATGGCTCAACATAGGATATACGTACCCTGGGAGTGGTGGCTTTTTGGTGGCAATTCAAAGTCAGGTTTTCACGAGACACGAACTAATAGTAGAGGGTCAGTTATACCAAGCACACTAAGAAAGACAGACTCCTGTGGGACACTGATACACCGTACTTTCAATATCATCCAGACACGGCGCTTGAAAGAGAGTCCTGTAAGTTGTACTGGGACCGCAGTATTCTGTCAGAACAATCAAGCACAATAGATTCGATGTTACGGTCTGGGATAAACCTGACGGGAAAGTTTGGTTAATCGATTTTGCAATTATCAATACCAGCAACATGATGACAGCATATCAAGCAAAAATCGATAAATACCGAGAGCTGGCAAATGCAGTGAGAGAAGAGTGCAGACGTCAAAACTGTTCCAGATCGTTAGACGACCTACAAATAGGTATGGTCAAGAGTATTATCATCGCTCTTCAAAATCTGTCATCATCAGTACGCGGTCATTGGTCAGGATGTTCATGGGAAGACATGTGGGATTCTGCTGCATTTAAATTTAGCTATTATATTGTAATTTTAGTTTTCATATATTATATGGTATTAATTATAGGATGGTGTAAAGGTAAAACAAATGTCTTTTTGATGTTGTATCTGTGTGGTAGCTGTATAAGACCAATAACTTGTATAATAACAAATAAGATGGAATAATAATAATAACCTCATCATACTATCCCCGTAATTGATATTCAAGGCTAACAACATTGATATATATATATATATATATATATATATATATATATATATATATATATATATCAACATATCAAGTGTGGAATTATCAGGATGAGCCTTTCAGCTGCATCTCTTGTTTAAGACAAGGTTGTTAGCCTTGAATATCAATTATATATATAGATAGATAGATAGATATATTGAGACCCGATCGGTCTCGACATCTTTAATTGATAAGGTATAAGGTTTTCATATATTATATGGTATTAATCATAGGATGGTGTAAAGGTAAAACAAATCTGTCTTTTTGATGTTGTATCTGTGTGGTAGCTCTATAAGACCAATAATTTGTATAATAACAAATAAGATGGAATAATAATAATAATAATAATAATAATAACCTCATCATACTATCCCGTAATTGATATTCAAGGCTAACAACCTTGATATATATATATATATATATATATATATATATATATATATATATATATATATATATATATATATATATATATTGAAACGCGGAAACGCGGAAGCGTTTCAATACGTAATTAAAGACAAGAAGTACAGGAGTATAATTACTACTCAGTTTGAACTGCGCGGCATAGCGGCAGGTGCGAGGACAAACGGTGGGGGGAAGAGTGAACGTTGACGCCGCCGTGCCTAGCGAGAGAGGGGGGGATTTCGGCCGTTACGAGTCGAGCGCGACGGTTGAAACAGTTGCCGGGTGGCGGCCGAGGAGAGTGGCCGGGTGTGGGCCGTTGAGAACAGTTGCGGAGAGTGAGTGGCAGAGGAAAGACGGACAGCTGTAAGCAGAGTGAAACACTACCAGTGACGAAAGACGTTCAACAGTGTTAAATTTGTATAATCGCTGATTAGAAGCCGGTAATTTATAGAACAGTGCATAGTGTAATGAACGCCGGTACGAAGTGTGATCACGTGCATAGCGGTTGCGAGAGGGAAGCCGAACAGAACCGAGAAGGGGCGCAGTAATATAATTCGAGTGCAGGGTATGAACGCAATGGACACCTACGAGATGCTGTGATTGCGCGTGTGGGAGCGAATACGGAAACATCCGAGGTTGCGGCCGAGGAATTCTCGTCGCCGCCTCTGCAGACCAGCGAGGCACGTGTCTGCGTCAACAGCCGCCCGGGGACGCCGAGCCGTGGTGAAGGTCAACGGTCGCCGTCGCCGTGGGCGAGCAGCCACAACAGTCGAATTACAAGATTACATGGTTGATAGAATCTTGGTACCAAGACATCGAGGTTTTCTGTATGTAATCAGGTGTATTAGACGTTGATCCATGAATAAATTGTATTTGTGTTTATACTAATTTACTACTTTGATTTACCAATGTATTATCGAGTCCCTCAGAAAACCCATTCACGAGCAAGACACCCGTCCTTCATAACCTTTAGATTTGCAGTGGAAAGTATCGACAATCAGGTACGTCACAATATATATATATATATATATATATATATATATATATATATTGTGACGTAGAGAGAGAACCGATCGGTCTCGACATCTTCAATTGATAAGGTATAAGGTCATTTGAACTCGACGCGAGAAACGAAGCGGCGCCGCGAACCGCTGACGGCCGAACGGGTCTTCGGCGCGCCACGATTCCTGGAGAGGCGACGCGGTCGCTGGAGGGGGCAGTGAACAGGGGAGTGAAACTTGGCGGTTAAACGGAGTAATGATTTTTGCGCCATCTACAACAGATCCGTAGTGAGCCGAACTAAACGTGTGACGTCATGCAACTCAAAAAGCTGGCAATGTAGGCGGTAATTGTTTTTCGTTAGGTGCCGGCTGCAAGCAGGTAGGTGCTCTTTTTTATCGAATTTTTTCAGCATTTTGTTAGTAGGTAGAATGTCATGTATTGTAAGTAGAGTGAATTGTGTCCCGATATTTATTTGTCATGTCAAAAACTTTGTTTTCAGTATTTTGGTAGATGATATTAAGAAAACTGGTGGTAGACAAATACATTGCTAGGATTTTCGCCCTACCAGTAGTGGAGGTATTTATAATTCATTTTGGAATCTTGTTGCATAATTGTAATTGATTATTTCATTTGTGAGCATTTACACCATGCAAAATAGTCTTAAAAATCCGTAAATCCATGTAGTATAATCTAACCTGTACATGTCATTTTTTCTGTTCTATTTGTTTAAAAGTATTGTAATTATATTATTTCGTATGGTATTGGACAAGTTTTGTAATATGTCTATTGTATAACCATTGTTTGCAATACCCAGGTATTCAAAATAACTCATTTTCAAATATACATAATTCATTATTGTTTTAATTCTAGAATAAGTACACTGTCATTAGTGTATGATGAAAATGTAATTAATTTTATTTGCTTAGGTGTACGAGTTACATTTCCATTCTGGATGAGATCTTCGAGTTGCCGTATGATAACTGGCAAGATATAAACGAATTTGACTTCACTAACATTAGAAGATGGAATTGTATGAACAGTGTTTCCTACAAGTCCAGCCCTCTTGTCTTCTCAAAGAACATTTCAAGAAAATTTTATTACAAAGTGTGCCAGTGAAATCTTTTTTCACTTGATGCTGTAAGTGCTGCTTGTCTCGATGATATTGTAGACAAATATATTATTTCAGCAATATATATATATATATATATATATATATATATATATATATATATATATATATATATATATTCTAACACCCCATTTACCACACACAAACTGTGTACCTTCTTCACACTCAGCCGCATGCACTGTAAGCGGGTTGTTAAGATATTATGCTCGTGAAGCGAGCTTAGAATCTCAGGAAGCAGGATCTTTGGGGTACGAGAAAGGTCTGAACCCTTGACACAATAAAAGTCACACAAATCACACATAAACGAGCATATAATTCACCCAAAATTCTGGCATGAGTTGACGACAACGAAAAACAAATCAAAAATAGAATTACACTTTCAAAATGATCAAATAAATACAAATAAGCAACCTTCACAAACTATTCAATGAATGAACACTTAATTTTGTTCAGAATTAACTTTCTGAAGCAATTTCTCTAACCAGTACTGGGAATTCCCTTTGAAAATTCAATACGTCTAAATTTAAGTTATTCTAGTTACAATTGCACGTGAAATTAAACTTAATTTACAATCTCTTGCCTTTCTTTAAAATATTACATACAATAAATAATATGTGGGCAAGCGCACTACTCTCAATTTGTCTTTTAATTATAACTGCTGATAACAGAATAATGACTGCTCCAATAGAATGGTTTAAGGCAAGCAATAACGCATTAAATCTCCCACTACAAAGCTGCAAATTATTACCACCCGAGTCCTCAGTTTTCTAACACTTCTGAATCTAGTCTTTTCCCTGCCGACGTGAACTTGACCTAATTTCACAGTTCTACAGGTTACCTCGAAACCGTCCACTTCCCAACCTTGAAGTCGCGTGCTGGGTTGCGCACCGCGTTGCTCGATTCCGAAGTTCTGCGTTGCCTGCGCTGTCCTCTTGCGTTTTCTTCTATCTTCCTGAACGGCGTCTTCTCCCCGGTCGACTCGCGTATTCTTCCGTCTCCACTAATCGGTTTCTTCTCCTCCCACGGCTGCTACCGCCTTCGATTACGCCCAATTTGTAGAAAATGTCCCTTGCACTTCCCTAACTGCTAGTGCAAGTACCTCGCTCGTTCCTAACTTTTATTCTGTTAATCAAGAACTTTCAGAGCTTTCCTTACAACGGGCAACTTTTTACTTCCCGCATTAGTTAATAGAAGAATACTTCACTAATTCCTCACTACTTCGCGGACGACTAGCTAGACGTCTTTGCAACGCCGGAAACTCCTATCTAAACAGTCGTTGCGGCGGCAATTACTACCTAATCTGACGAGCGCTGATAAAAATCTGCTTACTTGCCGAGCGGTGGCTTACTAGAAGAACTGCTGACCCGACGCGTGCTAGCAGAAGAGAGATGTTGACCCGGTGCGTGATGGCTAGGAAAAGAGATCTTCCGCTTGCACGTCCGCCTATTTATTGGCGTTGCCTGGGGTAATTCTCTGTGGCGGGGGTAACTTCTCCTCCTTCAACCCTTCACCAGTAAAAACGTGGCTTGATAGTTCGTGGCGACTAGTACGAGCAACGGATACCAGGCTGCGCGTTTTGCTACTCTGGTTTTCGGCTGCTCTTCTCGCTGCCTGTGAACGTTCATGCCGATGAAACGGTGGTGTTATGGGGTTGTATAATCCCATATCGCCACAATATATATATATATATATATATATATATATATATATATATATATATGTGTGTGTGTGTGTGTGTGTGTGTGTGTGTGTGTGTAATTGCCTTGTTTTGAAAAACTTGCCTAACAAGCACTGGAAATATATTAATAAATAATCAAACCAATTTTGAATGTAAACAATTAAAAAACTTTTGTTTTGGAATGTGTAATAAAAGAACTGTGTGTAATAATAATGTAGTCTAAATATCTAAAGTTTATTTTAAAAATTTAAAAATATTAAGATAGGTATAATACTTTTTTGGATATTTCACATACTTCAGTGCTACAAAAGTTAATATATTTTAGAAGATTTTTAATTAAATGTAGACAAATTTGAATTGGTAAATGAATCATCTCAACAATAAATCCTGTAATAATATTATTGATTGTTATAGTAAAAATCGAATCCAACTTTTCTACATATACCGTCAAAATTCTGTCATCCGTAACCATTCAGTATTGTTCTGCCCATGTGTAGGTTTCAATGAGGATAGCTTGTGTGTGGACTTTGTGGAAATATTGTCATGATGTGCAGTAACCAATCAGATAGCTATAGAATATGAAAAATCTTGTATTGCAGCCTAAACAGAAGAAATCTGTTCCAATTGTTTATTTTAAAGTTAAGATTGCCTAAAACTTGGGAAAAACAGGCCAAATTAAAATTGTTATATCTTCCAGAAATGTTTATTTCATAAAAGATTTTTTTGTAAAAATGCAAATTCCCTCTTTAATTCCAGAACACTAAGCATATTTACTGGCATGTTATTACTAACTACAAGACGAATTAACTAGCCAAACATAAAACTAGTATAATTTATACATTTGTTTCATTTTCCTTGGTTACTGGGTACTTGGTTACCAAAGACTAACCCAAAATAGTCACTGAACCAATGATTAGAATTGTAATTTTGATACAATATCAATCATTAATTCAGTGACTATTTTGGGTAAGCCTTAATTTTTATGACATTTTTTAGCCCAAAATAGAATTGTAATTTTGATACAATATCATTTTTGGCTACAAAATGTCATTAAAAATTAAGGCTGGTATGATTTCAATCATGATTTAAATCAAATGATAATTTTTAAAAATTCAATGATTTAAGTTAATATTTATTATTTGTAATATTTGAAAAATTAAGTTATACAGATGAAGACTTAAATCAATTACACAGTTTATACAAAGAATATATTTCTTGTTAAGTTTTCCACATAATTGAACAATTTCGAGAAAAATATACAACGTAATATACATTAAAATGAGCGTGCTTATGAAATGAACAAAAAACAATTTGTAGTAGTTATTTACTAATGGACTTGTATGATATAACAGTTTTTGAAAAATCAAATGTATAGTATCTGTTTGAAAAAACAACAACAAACAACTAAAACAAACAATAAGGTAATGATCAATTTAAAACTTCATGATTTCACTATTTTCTGCTTTTAAAGTAATTAAGGATAAATAAATCACTTTACAAATTTGGTTTTAAGTAAAAACATCTTATACAATATTTAAAAATATTATTTAAATCAAGTTAATCTGAATCATAAGAAAAGCAGATAATAATCTAGGATATTCCCTACACGCACCACAATTAATTCGCACAACCTTACTTTGAAAATGCGCGCCAAAACGCAACAGCTGCGCTATCTGCTCCAGGCTCTTGACTGAGGAAGCAAACTTAGTCCCCCGCCTTTTAACATTGAGTGAACCGGCCCTGCTGTGCAAGCAAGGAGAGCGGATATATTGCGTACGAATAGACACAACATGAAAGTTGTAATCCAGTGAAATACAATGCAAATATCAGAAGCGTTAAGTGATAAATATAATGGCTTGGTGATAAATGAATCGTGGAAGAACAGCATAAAACTGGGAGAATTGGTGTCAGAGGCGAGTGGCC
The DNA here is from genome assembly GCA_038098605.1 of Gryllus longicercus. NCBI lineage: Eukaryota > Metazoa > Arthropoda > Insecta > Orthoptera > Gryllidae > Gryllus > Gryllus longicercus. Next base: position 2,282,275 of record JAZDUA010000130.1, read on the forward strand.
GCGACATAGTGGAGAAGATCGCGACTGATTGTTACTGGAAGTGATTCTGCATGGTGTGATGCGTGGACATAGTAATGTGAATTCAAGCTGCATCACATATGTTATGAATGTTGTTGAATACCAGTTAAAACATTTAGGGGGCCAACGTGGAGTTTTTTCATGCATTGCGGGTGAGCACCGGCGACTTGGCGAATTGTACGCTTCCAACCCGGACGGCGCCGAACCATACCGAGTGTAGCCGAACGCCCCCCAACAATACAGGACGAGGAAAGAGCATGGGCAATATAACTGGCAATCATAAGTATCTGTGCAATATTATAGTGGGATATTATTCTGTCATTGATGTGGGACATGGTAATGACGTGTCGTAATTCCTATGTCGAGTTGTAATTATAAATATCAGTTTTGTATAAAAATTTATGTTTTCAAGGTTGAGTAAGTCACTTTTGGGTGAAAACCAAAATTCGTAAATAATAGGTAAGGCAATGGTAAGATTCCAAGCTCAATAAGGACAACGTTTGCGCTGTTATTCACACAATTATTTCCTGACATATAAATGTGTGGGTACCTTGAATATGATGAACCTAAAATGTTATGCTCTATTTGACGCGGGAATGTACACATTTGCAAAATTCACGCAACGAGATTCAAGAAGGACGACCGGATTTGAAAGATTTCTGAATGCATGGCATAATGATCTTAATTTTGTGTTCAGTTCATTTATACGGATAGTACATTTCAGTTTTGAATGAATTGAAAGACACAGACAGACATTTTGTTATTTTAACATCAGACAATTGCATATTGTTCATTTTCAATGGCGCATATGATTGCTAGTTTACAAAACTGCACTGAAGCTGGTTTTCCTTCGTTTCCTACCTGCAAAGGTGGCTTAGGGCATCAACTGTTGCCAGTGCAGTGCGCCTGATCGGGAGGCCGTAAGGTTCGAATCCCAACGGGGACTGGAGGAGAATTCTCATCAATTCGGCCGACTCTCAGATCCGGAGTTTTCCGTTGTTTAACCCGATCAACACCAGGCGAATAGTGAAACAGTATCCTAACAAACAGGCCACGGATCTCGCGCGATCTTTCCTTTCTCTTCCTTATCCTACTTTCATCCTCTAGTTACGCCCACTTATTCTCACATTCACTACACTACCACACTTATCGGGAACCCAGTCGAGCGGGAGATGGCTGGTTGGGGTACATACCCGCAATCTGACGTAGGTCGGCGGCGTATCTTACCAACAAGCGGGGGAAGATCACCGCCACCTACTGCGGTAAAACATGCATAACACTAAACGGGACTTATGACTTCAGCGATTGACACGCCCCGAATCACTAATCAATCAATCCTTCGATTACTATTAATTCGCTATTGTGAAACCAATTTGAAATATCTGAAATCGCAGTACTTATTACTTCGTTTTTGCAAAGATTATTAGTACCATCTGCGAACAGAACTATTCTTCCGTTTCTATGGACGAGGGCTTATTGTTTACCTTTTTGAAAGAGAGGACAGAGCTGAAGGCCGAACCCTGTAAGATTCCATTCTCAATTGGCAAGGAATTCAACAAGCGAGTAAATAATATTATTTCGCACAATTAAGGAATTTCTCTTCTTTGCGACCGATGTTTAAGGTGTGAGAATATCCAATCTAGGGCAATAACATCTGAAGATCTGGAAAGTAAAATATTGTCAATGTCTTAAAAATCTTTCGAAAGATCTAAACTATTCTAATAGAGACATGATTATGAACCATTGTTACTTTATTTATCGTGTAATATTTTGCGGGGACTCGGTTATTGACCGTGTATTCAAGTCAGGATTCCTTTGAAGCCTCTATTCCCGGCGCTATTCTACAGTCTACTTTCAAGTAGGCGCGTCACGCCTCCTGTCCCAGCTAACTATATCCGAGCTTTCTGGCAGGGAGAATGTCAGATCTTCTGGATGGGAAATTGCTGGAGAAATTTGATTTTGCGTGGCGCCAGCCATGGTTCTTTTACGGATGCCACACGCATGGCGTACCCACTGTGACATTTTCCTCCGAAAATCCACACGTATCACCAGAGATCTAACACGTGTACTGGTGGTTTACAGGTTAGTATGCTTACCACTCGAACATCGAGGTACATGCATTGATATAAGAAAAGTAAAATTGACCGTTTCATTAGATTTTGATTATTTAAATTTAGGTTGAGTGTCAGAAATCCCGCTGTTAATCGTCAGAAAAGTTTCGATTCTAATTCACAGAAGTACAGAATATTTGAGAAAGAATGGCAAAAACGGAATTGGATAATAATTTTGAATTTCTTTTCGTTCCGTTTTTAAAAAATTGCTTAATGTTTGTTCTTTTGTAAATATCTGTAAATAATTTGAAATGTTTCTGTGCACAAAGAAGCATTGAAAATGCGATTTAACGAGTATATCAAGGGAGACGCACATTTTTTAATGAAAAATAAATAAATTCATCCAAAACAGCAGAATATTTATAGTTTAGTTTGCTGACTATTCTGAGGAGTTCCCTGGAAGAAGTTTCAAAAGAAGAAACTAACATCGTGTAGAAAAGTTTTGATGAAACGTGTGCTAAGGAACTTAAGCTTGCTAAGGTGGGAGGTTTTTGGTTGCAAAGTAATTTTAAACGTTTTACCACGTACAAGTGATATTTAAAAAATAATTCAATTGAAAGTACAGTGAATTCTGTCAAGGCGGACAATTTAAAAAAATTTCTAGTATAAATTCACGAAAATACTTATACCAGGCCCTTATTCGACTATGAGAAACAGGAGCCAGCAAAATAATAGTTGGAAATTTAAGAAGAGTGTCGTTCATTATGAACATCCAGTACTCTGTTCCAAATATACCAATTTGAGTATAATCGTTTAACGTTATTTTGTGATTTGTAGATTTCCCATTGGCATCCTTTGTGAAAATTAATCGGAATGAAATTGTAACACGCGAAAATATTTTTACGGTGTTTATACCGCAGGTCTCGTTGCTACACCTGATATTACTTGTATTATTATACTGTTACTAACAATTTCTCAGATTAATTTAAAGCACATGGTAGAGTAATATAATAATAAAAAACCATAACCGAGGACCATAAGCGTCTGTTCTCCCCATTATTTTATTAATTCTATTAGGATGGGAGTCTGAGTCTGAGAGAGTGATTAGAGGTCCGATCGTCATAAAGCTTCCACAAAACTGTCGGATATTTTTGCTTTATGAGAGTGAGCATCTGCAGGAATGTAGTTGTTCCCTCTTGGCCCTTTATGAGAGGCTTCATTTAAGTTTCTTTTTCTTTTTGCTCCATGTTTAATTCCTTTTAGGAGCAATAGACATTTTGACTATTCCAGGGGATTAAAAATGTTTCAGAAAGTCGTCTGCTGAATTTCTGTTAATACTTTCATCTGTGAATACAAGAAAAAAAGGCTTGGTTTCTTTGTTAACTTATAAATTCGATGCTCTTTTTATTATTTTTTTAATAATACAATTATTTGTTGAATGTAATGAGTGACACATAATTCCGTAATGATGAGCTTGTGCACCCGCAGTCCCCCTTGCGAGCCACCTGCGTGGGGCAGTGGGTTGCGGGCGGCTGCAGATGGCCAGCGGAGGCGGGTGACGCTGTGAGCGCCGCTGTCCGACGCGTTCCGTGCCTTTGTGCTGGGACCTGGTGCCTCTCCCACTAATTGGTCCGTTTGCGCAGCCCCAAGCGCGCCAACAATAGTCCACTCACTTTCTCGGAAAGTTCGCGCCGCAGAATTCTGTCGTTGGCGCAGCCATTTTATTATTCAATTTAGAGCGCCCGGATGAGTGGTCCGCGCAGCTGAGCGAGTGCGCGCGACGGCCTCGGGCGTTTGCGAACTGCGCCACTCATCGCAGCGCTCGCCCCCCCCCCCCCGCTATTACCTCCAACATTCTCTCCTCTCGTATTTTTCATGAACATTGCTATTTAACAAGATGGAAATACGTCAACAATAAATTAACGATTGTACAAGGCAGGTCTATATTGCAATGACCCTCTTCTTTCCACAGTCAAATAATTAGCCGTGACACTTGTTCCCAGGAGGAAACTTTTCGGTGGCGCCACGAAACAGTATTCGGAGAACAAAACGATAGTAATGGAATTATTCGGATATTATAGTCTTCTCTTCGTGTTAGTCATGGTAGACATATATCTCCTCCTCCTCTCCCACTATTCTTCTCCCATTCCTCTTCTTTCTCCCCTCCTCTTCTCTTTTCCTTCTACTCCTTGCTTTCATATTCTCCTCTATTCTCTTCTCTCTTTCTTTCTCTTCTTTCTTTCCTACGTTCAATCCTCACTCGGCACTCATAAGTGCTAAGACTATGGAGTGATTTAGCGTCTAAATAATATTAATAATCAAATGAATCGTAACCCATAGAGTACAGATGCCGTCCACGGGACTAACACGCCAATCGTTAGCGATACATGATGACAAATATTTTATTACGATAGTTTCTCCTTCGTATATAAATGTCTAGAAATGTATGAAGTAAAATTGTATCTTTGTAAATGCGTGTTTAGCTTATATTCAATATTTTATAACCATTTATATCAGTTGACATACGAATCGCCGTATACGCAGGGCAAGTTGCGTCTAAAATACACTACATGTACATGTATATGAAATGGTGTGGTTATTTGTCACTTCCCCAATCGAAACTTATGAGAAACATGCGTGATTAGTAGGGTCCGGATGTTTATAACCTAAACATGTGAGACATGTGCAAGAATTTGTGACATAAAAACATGAAAATATGACCATAAAATGACATAAAACCTTTTTTGTTGCATTTTTGAATCCTTCGAAGTCTTGCTGCTGTTTAAATAACAACGCAATTGAAAATATACTTTTAAAATTAGTTCATTTAATAATAATTAATAAGTACATAATATTAAATTTTATTATTATATTTTGAATTGATTTAATTACTCAATTCAGAGGTAACTCTCGACTCAGCCAGAATGAAATAAATGTCACGTTTTGATAGGGGATTAGAAAAAATTACAATAGCAGATGACACTCACTTTAAACTTTTCAAATAGGAACGATCTTCTGTTTGCAAGTGCTCAACATCCCAAGATGTTATGGGGGCATATTTGAAATAAGCCAAATCATTAGAGTTTATTTGAGGCTCCCCTGCGAGGAATGTTGCCGACGTGCCCCTCGGAATGTCGCTTAGCTTGGAGAGAGTAGAGTACCTTTAAGTCCAGAGCATACATTGTAGTTTTGCATTAACACATTCAGCAACTTCACTCCGTACAGCCTTTAACTTACCTGCAACCTTTCTCACCAGTTGCAAGGTGTCGGAGAGCTGAACACCAGTTTCTTCTAATTGTATAATTGTTTTTGATATTATGTTTGATATAAGCAAAATATCCGGTCAGTGTGGTAGGGATTCGAAAAAAGCGACTTGGCAGTTTTGATCGAGGCAACTTCGCCTTCACTGAATGCGTTAACATCTTCGATTGATTGATTCCTAGCGTGTCAATTGATAAGGCCAGTGATCTCATAAGTGCCGCATATTCTCCCTCAAGAGGTGAAACTGATCTTCTCCTGCTGGATGGTGAGACCGGCGCCGACCTACCTAATAGTTTCCTTCACCCAGGTATCTCTCCCCAGCTGGGCAACACCCCAGCCTGGACAAGCTCTAAGCGCCCGACCGGTCTCCCGACATGTGTAGTGCATGTAAGTGAGTGAGTAAGTAAGGGGTGAGGATATGACAAGGAAAAGTAAGAAAAGATCGCGCGCGGTCCTTGACCCGTTTGTTAGAGTTCTGCTCCGACATTCGGATTGGTATTGATCAGGAAACCAAGGAACACTACCGAGAGGGCCTCTAGAATTCTTCTCAAGCCAGCGATCTAATTCAACCTAGTTATCTAGCTGGTGTCGAAAAGCCTGCCACCGTGGGGCATGTACCGAGGAACACACTGCAATGACATCAGTTGATCAGACATCACCTAGGCCGTCTCTCCCAGTTCATCTTCGATTTTTTTAAAAATTGGTGCAGTAGAAGTTTGCTGCGTTAAGTCACGTGCCCCAACGTGTGAGAATGGGTTGCGAGGACAATGGCACCGAAGGAACTATTTCCTTGAATTTTTGCAATTAATGGAGCGATTTCCTATACCACAGATATTAACTTACCTACATCACGATAATACGCGATAATGTCACGGTGTACGACACGTGCAAACTACATAAGTTTAGTCAGTGAAAGTAAAATCATGTTTAACTTATATTTTACATGGAAATAACACAAAGAAAAAAAACATGACGTTTCATAAATATCCGTGCTATACTAATTAGTAACGGTAACATTTTTATGAGTGGAAACTATGCTTAGTCTATATTAAAGTGTTTAATAATATTTGCTAATTTTCAAATTTCAAGATCATATTTGTCACTCTTGATAAGAAAACTAAACAGAAACCCGCAGATCTTTTCGTGCTTACACACGAGACATTAATCTGTGCAAAAGCGTTCTACTTGATGAAAATATATAAGAAACATAGAAAACTGCACATCGAAACATGGAAAGTGGAAACATGAAGTTTAAATTAAAAGTGGAAGTGTATATACAAAACCTTAGAGTGCGAAGGGGATAGATCATTATGAATACATTATATCACTTCATCTGTAATTGTTAACATAAGTATTACATTGCGACTATTATGTAGATAAATTAACAAAGGGAATCGAAGAAATGCATAAGAGAGAGAAGGGAACAATGGAGATTTAGGGCAGAAACAACCTGATTACAATATATCCATTGATCACCACATCTACTAGTAAATGACAGGGATATGAAGAAAATACATTTTTAATCGATCAAGAAAAATTCTACGATAGTTTGCCAATACGTAGAATACGGGCGGCCATGAAAAGGAAAACGATAAAAGAAAAGTCGGTTAGTTTTATAAAGAAAAAATGTGTTGGAAGCAAAATGACAATTGATGTGCACCTATAATTATTTAAAGAAAGGCTTTAGTCTGTTATAAAAACTAATAGAAACAGAATTACGACAGTAGAGTTGGATCTCATGATACGTTCAATGAAAACAAAAGACTTAAATACAAATAAAGATATTTGGAAGACAATGGAAATTTTCCACTCAATAAAACATGTATTATTATCAATGTCAAAAACGTTGGAAAATAAATTCCTGAAGTGTTCTGACATTTTCGTCAAGTGTCAAATGTCTGCTTTCCAAAACAAAAATATGATGGAATGATCTCATTTAGATAAAGAAAAACTGGACGACTAAATGCAGGTTAACGCAATAAAGAAATGTTGAAGATGAAGATTGGAACAAAAAAACGTGATGGTAACAAAGAGACCGTGAAGTTGAATAGGTAAAACGTGCAGAAGACGAAGATATTGCAAGATTTCATTTTCTTTCCTTTTAGCTTTCATTTTTGGGCTTTTAATCGTTTTGTAAAAGCATTTTGAAACAAACTTGATTCCTATTGCCCAATAATTTATTAAATTGGAGTACTAAGATCGCTAGCTTTTTTTTGCTTGTAGATTAAAGAATGTCTTTTATAAAGTTTTAATTAAAAGCCTTTCTAATTACCTATATACACCAGTTTAGCAAAACATCTCACTTTTTATATTTAAAAAAGTGCAATTTTTTAATCGCCTCAGCCCTCGCCCTCAGACCTCAGCCCTCGCCCTCGCCCTCGCCCTCGCCCTCGCCCTCGCCCTCGCCCTCGCCCTCGCCCTCGCCCTCGCCCTCGCGTGGATCTACCGTTACCCGGAGCAGGGGAGCGCGCCGACGCGTAGCGTCTTGCACCGTCTTGAAATGGGAGCGCTGGAGCGGGACGTTGTTAGCACTGCCCGGCAAACATTGACACGGCTTTGTGGGAGCTTCCCGCGCCTGCCATTGCCCAGGCTCCTCTTCGTCTTCGCCTCCGATTTGGACGGAAGGAGAAATTCCTCGACTGTATTCTTCACGCAACACTAGCCATATGATGGTACCCAAGTCATCTGCTTTTACTAACCACGCAATTTTTTTGAACTTAAATGTACCCATTGTAATATGTAAGTGAATTTTACATTCTCACCATATATACCTCACAAAATGACAAGTGTTCACATATGTACAAAAGTATTAATGTTTTTGTATTTCTCGAATTCCGTCTCACAGGGCCTTAGTTGCTATATACATACAATAACGTAAACAATTTCTAAAAAAGCTGGTGCCGGCTATGATTTAAACCCCACATCTTCAGCACAGCAAAGAGCCGCAGAACCAATTACACTACGGCACGGGTCATGAGCTAGTCACTTACGTATAAATTGAATATTGTGATGTTCTTGATACCATAAAATTATCTCGAATAATCGCAAAAGCTACTAGTACTTTCATACATAATTATAAATTAAATGTAGTATAAAATTTAGTATTTAAGAAAGATTGTATTATGAAGTAATTTTCTAGCATGTGTATTGATTGTGTTCGAAAACATAGTCACCATATAACAAAACATTATGCGAAAAGTACTCATGTTTCAAGAAACGTGTACACGAGATAATTTGAATATCTAATATTGAAGAACAGATTGCATTAAGAAAGAAATGTAACGCAGTGTATTCTACAGACAAGAGAAGGAACGAATAGTATTCAGAAAACTGTCATAATAGGAAACATTCGTTTCGGAACAATATTTTCAGTTTTAGAGGATTGTCATTGGTACGCACAATATATCTAAATACTTCATATTTTCTCTACAGAAATGAACCAAAGAACTTTTACTTATACGCAGTTGAGAACTACACTGTTATAATCAAACTTGAATGCCACTTTGACATATTTAAAGAGACATATTCTAAGAGAACATAATTTTCAGAAAAGGGGCGGTTTAAAAAACAATGAAAAACGGTTTTAGAGAAGTTTGTTCAAGCGCTTTTGGAAACTGGTCATTAACTCTCATAGTTTTGAAAGTATTCCTTTTTTCTTAACCCGTTTATGCTACGTTTTCAATTACATAATAAGCTGGATTTGTTAAGAGAGAGTGCAGGAGGCCCTAAGTCATGTTTACAATGCGCACAAATAATATGGAACAGGAGATTCTTTGAAATGTTGAAAAATTAAAACATAGCAATGGAAGAAATACTTTCTATGTTTAAGTGCACTTTGACAATGCTACGATACCTTAGTAGCATCGTTCCTGTTTTCCTTGCAGTGTCACTTACAAGGAGGTTCTAGTGTTCGAGTACCGACGGTGGCGGATTTTCGACTGCAGTTACATATGTAGATCGAAAAACTTTCGGCTTTAAATCCGTTTTGGAAAAAAGGTTTGAAAACCTTCCAGGGGCTTCAAATAAATTACCCTCAAAATTTAAAGAAATGTTTTCAAAATAGCAGGGCGTCGATTCGGGCGAGATCTTGAATGGAAAATTTCTTTTTGACAAACATTCTATGAGTAGTTTAGGCACTTGTGTTGTTAACAGAGAAACAGACAGCGGGCAGAGCGCTGACGGAGAGATGTTCTGAAACAACAAAGAACACTCTCTTGGTATCTGAAGACCACAAAACGTGTTTTTCCGTTGAATTCTCGAAATCGATTTACTATAGCATTTCATACATACCTCTCTAAATACTACGTTTGTTACTCCAGGGAGTCTGTCTCCAGAGAGTAAAAATAAATAAATATATAAATAAAGAAGTGTACTTCCACAGACCACAGATCAGGTTAAACGCAAATATAGAACACGAATTACAGAAGCCGAAAGCCTGCCCGTCAGGGCGCAGTTATAATGTTATTGCATATATAAACATTAATATAAACATTAAAAACCCTATGTAACACGATCTATGATTAATACAAGAGGTTACAGTATTCTGAGCGAATGAATGAGGAGGACGAAAAGCTTCTCGTAGAGGAAACCTCGAAACGTTTATTTCTCAGAGCTTCAAATTCAGCTAGCTATATTTTCTTAATTAAAGCGCAAAATATCCAAGCAGTTATTTGACATTCAATAAAGCTCTACAATTTCATTGCCAATAATATTATCCTGATATTATTTTTACACAATTATAAAAAGATGTGAACGTCATCCCAAATCATTATTTTTAGTTTTAACGATTGTGTTGTACTCAGTTTGGTACTCAGAGGCACGGGGCTCATTCGAAAGAACACAATACGATAACGAAATTGTGGATAATATGACTATAATGTAGTAGAGGCTATCGAAATTACGAAAATACAAAGCCTCTGACATATAGCCTGAAATAAACGCGATTTTAAATAAACGCGTCATTTAAACAGTTCTGTTTTTCACCCATTCAATTATACGAAGATGTAAACCTCTTCATCCTAACTTACTCGTCTTAAATCGTTATTTTTAGTTTTAACGATTGTGTTAATCTTTGCTACTCAGAGGCACGAGGCACATTTGAAAGAACACAAGAAGTTAACGAAATTGTGGATATTATGACTATTATGTAGAACGGGCTTCGTTGTTGAAATGACGATTTAACCTTTCCTTAGTTCAGAGATTTTCTGTGTTTCAATAAGATGAACTTTGCATTTTAATATTTACAACATTTGCAAGAACTCAAGTTTCCATGATAAGGGATGACCTCAAACAGTTAACTTGTGGTGTCAACAAAACATTGGCGTGTCAGTGTCGAATGGAATTGTTCTGAACTTTGGATAATTGAATTTTAAAAACATGTTTAAACTACGAACTTGCACTTTCATTTAATTTTACTTAACTACTTAAGTAAGTTCACGTTCCTTCAATTCCAAATGTGCATAAATAAACGTATGTCAATATTCTACTACTTGTAATGGTATTGTAAACTTTTTCCGTACTCCATGCTGATGTTATCTGCTTCTAAAGCAAGTCTTACTGGTTAGAATGAAGTTGTGAATGTTATAACAATATATTTACATTTTTGGAACGAGTAAATACTGAGGAACCGGAAGTCTTAATGTCTATATTTAAATATATATATATATATATATATATATATATATATATATATATATATATATAACAATTTATGCAAAATTACTGATTTCCTCTATCTTTTTAGGCTGTAGCCTGTCTTTTTAAAGAAAGGAAATATATTTTAAAACAACTGATATTCCGTGCAACCACTTTCAAGAGTTCTCATTCTTCGTTGTTCGGGTTGCCATAAATTCACAATGTTTCTTTCCATCGTGTTCTATTCCATTTTCTTATATATTTAATTTCAATTATTTTTGACAATTTCATATACAATTTTATATCTGAAAAATTGGCTTGCTAGGAAGGTTCCCGGACAAGCTATTGTTATGATTCGTGCTTACAAGCTCCGCCTATTTCGCTTTCAAACGCGTGGAGGAAGGAGGCAATTTTCAGAGAGAGGTATTTCTGAAAGCCAATTGCTGCCTCTTTCTTGCTTCCAACTTCAGGATTGGTCGGTAGCCGACTCGTATAGTATTTTCAAAATTTACTCGGTATTTGTTAAAGAAAGAGAACTTAAAGTTTTTAGAATAAAATGAAAAATTAGGGAGCTGAAAGCCAGGAATATGTTACTAGGAACAACGTTCATAGCAATATATTCGAGCGTTGTGGCCGCATGTTCGCTCCACCCCCGCTAACACTGAAAAGAAGGAATGGTTGCCGCACATTGAAATAGGGTTCACCCAATCAGAATCGATAGTAAAATTTGGCCCAGCTATTTTTGTGGTTGACGCACCGCAGGCGCCGTGCGTGGACCTCCGTGGGGCCCTGAACCACCGCTGTGTCCGGTGGTACCCAGGTTTACCGTGGTATTCTGAACCATAAAACATTTGCACTTCGTCGATGATTCTATTGGAACTTCGGTGAGTGGTTCCACAACCATCATTTTTTCGCTTCAGTTACAATAAAAAATGTTTATACCAACAATGGAAATATTTACATCAACCTACATGTTTGCTTGAGTTTTGTCTTTTTTTATACCCATACCTTTGAATTATAAATTTGAATCTAGAAATTGTTACATTACATAAAAAATGTGAAAGCACTTCCATTATTTTTTTAAACCTGACACTAAAAGCTGTTGCGGAATATAATTAGATACATTAAGATTAAATCTAAAATAATTTCATATTTTTTGCCAAATATTTCCTTTACTAACATTTAACAGCAAGTACTGAAACCACAAGTTCCCTACCCACCAAAACCAAAACTAAGCAAAACTCAATTAAAAAAAAAGATTCTTAATTAATTACTTTGTATTATTTGGTCCCTCGTTTCACATAAGTCATCTGCAACTTGTGGCACAAAACCCGAAATATATGCAAGTTTAAGTTTTTTACATTTCATTAAATCAATTTATTAGTTTTAACATTTACTTATTGATAGCTGTGTGCTGCAAGTTGCAAATGACTTCAGTGAAAATAGGGTCTGAATAAATTAATACAATTCAACTCAATCACATTAAACAGATAAATGTTTTGCAGGCATGAAAACCACAAAGAGGAAAATGAACAAATATGATAGCTTTTGAAATACATAAAGTTGGGAAATCGATGTGAGAAAAACACTTGATGGGTATATTTACAAATACTACATTGTATTTGAATTAATTATTTACATTATTTTTTTAAGAGGGCTAAATCCAATTCCCATTTCTTCTTTCTGAAATTTAGTTATTGTATTGTAAGTCAATGTTGGTAGTGGGATATTAGTATCACATGTTCCTTGAAACTGGATAAAAAATTTTATATACGATTTTTTTTCATGAAAATCTATGACAGAATCAAATCCAGCAGTCTTCAAAAATTGTTTTTTCGAATTTTGCTATGATAGAATCAAAATTTTCACTTCCCACATGAAATTTTGCAGTATTACATGGGATACCAATTATATACACATTACAAAGTTTGCCAAAATAAAAAATGTTAATCTCTATTAAATTCTGAATCTGAACTAGTGATATCCACCATTTTCTACTACGTCATTTTTCTAGGCCACATCTTCTCCTTTGAGATTGGTTGCGGCTGTTTGGGAGGCTCCGTCTGCAACGTTTCGTCATGACAATAGCTACCCAAGCCGAGAAAACGTTGAACAGACCCAGAGGCGGCGCGGTTAATTTATTTTTGTCACAGTTCTACTTGTAAGGGTAAGTAACGGGTAACGATCAAATAAGGAAGAGGAAGGAAAGATAGCGCGCTGTCCGTGACCCGTTTGTTAGAATACTGCTCCTGCAATCGCATGGTAATGATCAGAGGAACAACGGAAAACTATCAGTGAGAGCAGACGGCTGCTAAAATTGTCCTGCAGATTGCGGCTGAATTCGGCCTACTATCCGTTCACACAAACAAACAACCTGTAAACAATCTGAGGAAATCTTTGCCCTGCACTACGCTTCTGTTTGGACACATCCTAACGCACTCATTTCGATGACGTGAGCAGCATACCCGCCAATTCAAATGGAATAAGAGCTGTCGCAAATATCATGTACATCCAACTACTTTATTTATGATCAAGCTCTTTCAGAAAATGAACGTCAAAAGTGGTTGTGTAAATTGGTTCGCCTAAAATTCGGAAGTTCTTGATCCACAAGCTGCAAGAATTTCACAAGCGTTGGTGTTTTCGTTTCTGCATTTTTTTCTGATGCAATGAATCCACTTTCGATCGAAGAGAACTGAATACAAAGTCATCATATGCTTTAATCACAGTTTCTTTCCCTTTCTTTTCTTTTCTGGCGTTTGAAATTGTCCCTTTGTCAGTGAGCTCTTGGCGGAGTTAATATACGCTGGATTCGGATATTCCAGCGAACACTGCGATTTGCTTCACCGGTAACGACGGATTCCTGTGCAACAACGAATTGAAAACGTTCAGAACGAAGCGCTTTTCGCTTCTCTGAAGAAATGTTCCATATTTGTGTTTAATTTTTGAAGGTGCAGCCACACTCTGAGACATTCCATAACGAACGGAATAGCAGAGCTTCGCAGGCCGATCGGCGGCGCGGCGCCGCGGTCCCTCGCGCCTCACCCACGCGTCGGACCCACGTCGATCAGCACGTTCACGGGCTGAACTGTCAGAGGCTCGTCATCACCGAAAAGCAACACGCAGTCACTTTACAAAGGTCTCCTTTCGCGAACCCGTTGCAATAGTTTTTGACGCAAGGTTAATTTAACGAAAGATGGTAGATATATTAGTTCAAATACAGACAACTTATTACTTTAGCGTCAGGATCACAACAGCAGAAGAGCTCATACTGCAAACCAATGGGAATAATCCTAGTACGCGTGCATTTGTTTACATCAGGATTTTCCTTACGGTGAACGGATAATACCTAGGCAGCTAGTGTCGAAATCCTAGCACCGTCGGGAGTCGAATTCTAGAATCCGCCAGTCCGAGGCACTGGTGACATTAATTGATCCCTGAGCCACCTAAGCCGGTCCGGCGCATCGAGACGCTCGTGTTCGCCCGAACGAGTAAAACTCTCGCTTGTGCCGGCCATGGATGGATGGCTGAAGCCGCCGGGTGCTTGGCCTCCAGCTGCTGCCTCCGCCACCGCCTCTGCCTGCGCACGGGTCGCGCCCGTGTCTGTCCAGGCTCTGCTCGTTGGCCCCACCAGGCCACCAGTGTGGCCGAGTGGAAGAATTTGCGCCGCGTCGGCGGCGGGGAGGGGGCGGGGCGGGATGGGGCGGGGCAGGCGGCGCGCGGGAAGGCGCGATGCGGTGCGCCAGCGAACTCTCGGAAGACGCCTCCTGCTCCCTTATTACAGCGCCCGCGCGGCCTCATCAGAAGGGTCGTTACCGGCGAGGTGTATTTTCAGAGCGCGTCTGTAACAAGGCAGGAGCGGATGTGCCCGCGTCGTTCCCGTGGACGATGTCGCCAGACGCGCAGACGCAGCGAGGCGCGAGCGGCGATTGAGCGCTGGGCGCCGGAGCAGTGGACGCGTGAAACGCGGGCGCGAGGCGCCGCACGTGGCAGCACCACAGCAAACAACGCCAACGACAGGACGACTCACACTGACGTTCAATGTGCCAGAAATGGGATGTGAGAGGAAGACGGAAGCTCATCATTTTAAAGCATATGTACAAGTAGATGGAGTTTAAACCAAAACGCTAATATTCTTTAGTGCACGATGAATAACATCAAAATAAGACGAAGGGAGAGTGGAACCTCGTTGATGGGAGGTCATGAATCATCAATACTTCGCATATCTAAAAGATAATACTGAAATAATTATCCAGTATCGAAATTGAATGATAGGACTGTTTTTGTGGCACAATACCAAATGCACAAAATTAGATGAAAAATGTCTTAAACATTCCTGCATTAAAATCCCTCTATACTTCTTGAGTTAGTAGACGAGTAACCCAAGCATGTGCTTCAATTTTAAAAATTAAAGCTCTCGATTGGATAACAGTATCTTCTAACCCACCAAGTGTAAAGAAATTCTAATCGGAGAATAAATATATTGAACAATTGTTAAAGTTCTCGGAAAGCAAACGAAACGCGGTAAGTGGTGAGTGGACAACTCTGCAAACACTGCAACGGGCACGTGACAGTTTGACACAAAATCCTTAAACTTTATAAACAAATTGGCTCGTTGTGAAGAATAAGCAGAAATTCGCAAAGCGGCGCAAACACTAGCGTGTGCGACCCGCATCGGCTCAAGGTTCGGGATGGTTGACAGGCGCTGATAGATGAACCAGAATTCACTAATAAATTCAAGCAGTTACAAGTGTGATAGCATTGTGGTATCATCAATGGCGTAACGCTATTATTTTCGAAGATAAGAAGAGAGGAATTGTGTAAATGACACTTTCACTTATCACAACTTCATTACGAAAAATAGTTCTAATAACTTCAGTTCATTTTACTTTCACTTATACGTACGTATATACGCAGTAATATTCGTAGTATATGGAAAGTTATGTAATGCTGCGGAAAATATAATTTCGAGAATTCGATGGAAATACACATGTTGGGGTTCCTCGATGCCGAAAAAGTGTGTTTTTCAAAAACTCAGTCTGTTCAATTGAGAAAATTTGAAAAATTGTAGTTTGGGTGGCGATAGATGGCAGCTAGCAAATCTATAAATTGTAATCTATTAAAAAAATTATTAGACACCAGAAATGAGAAATACAGCTAGAAAAAAACCTAATATACTAATACTATCCTATTAAAATTAAAAAATAGCATATTCATACATATTTATGCAATTAACAATTAACACAAGAACAAGACTGGAACACTTTGCAAACAAATTGCTAGATCCTTTATACCAAAAAAACAACAACAAAAAACAATACAAATGCAAGAAGTAATATTTCTGAATATTGCATGTAAAACCTCCAGTGAAGATTATAAATGTGAGTAATAATAATGTAAATATTTATGCAACAAGTAATTTTATGCACGATGTTTGTTTCCGAAACTTCTTCCTATGAAACACTCAAAATGAACGGTAGACTAAAAAATAAATATTCGGCCGCTTTAGATGAATTTCCGTATTGTTTGTTAAGGTTTGCGCGCCCTCCATTATACACCAGTTAACTCACGTATTTAATGTATCCTTATACACAGGAATTTTTCCAGATATTTTTAAAACAGCTAAGATTAAGCCGCTTTTAAAAAAAGGCATCAAAAATGAAATTCAAAATTATCGGCCAATTTTTCTTTTGTCGTTTTTTTTCAGAAATATTTGAGAGACTTTTTTTACGTTCGAATGGGAACATTTCTCAGCAAACACGACGCGTTTTCAGATTGCCAACATGGGTTTCGAAAATCACCATCTACGGAAACAGCCATATTTTCTTTTCTTAAAGATGTCGCCTCATCCATGAATCAAAATGAAGCACCTATTGGAATATTTTTAGACCTTTTAAAAGCTTTTAACATCACTTATCATAACATTTTACACTCAAGACCTTCGTATGGAATTCGTGGTGTTGCCCTAGATTGGTTATGTTCGTACCTTAAAGAACGATCTCAGAGAGTAGAAATACCTTACTGGAATAATGGAACTTTAGGTACACACCTTTCTGATTCTTTGCCAATTGCATGTGGAGTTCCGCAAGAATCGATTTTAGTCCCTATTCTCTTCCTACTGTACGTAAACGATATGACCTCGACGATTAGAAACGGGAGTTAGATGCGGACGATACGATTCTTTGCAATAAAGAAGCTGTTCTTTTAGATTACAAAAAATAATTGTTCGAATAATAAACAAATCCCACCCACGTGATTCTTGCAAGCATCTCTTTATTAATCTAGGTATTTTACCATTACCTTGTCTCTTAATATATGAATCAGTGGTTTTTGTCAAAAATGATTTACTTAAGGGCGGGAATGTATTTTCAGCAAACGCCGTTTTCTATAACTACAACACTCCACGTAGTAATCATATTCATCGGGTAACAGTATCAACAGCTCACTACAAAAAATTCACACATAATACATATACATTATTTTACAACACCTTGCCAGATGACATTAAACGATTAAATTCGATACAAAAGTTTAAGTTCCAAATAAGTTTTTTCTGCTGCACTATTATTTCTATACTATTAAAGACTATAGCGAGCATTCAAAAGGAAAGTAATATTAATTTTAACAATGACATTTCATGTATTATATATTATTTGGATTGTATAATTGTGAAGAACCTGTAACAAGTATTGTACTTCAGCTTCTTGGTCAATGACCCCCATTTCGATCAGGTTTTCGTCCAGTTTCCCTAATCCTCGAGCACATGCTGAGATGGCCGTTTGTTTTGCTTCTGGACATAAATGTAACTCCAAATTAACTTCTCCGCAAAGCATGTCACACACAGTTTTTAATTGTTTTTGACGTAAATAAATAAATAAATAATAAAATAATTAATTTTACACTTAAATATTAATTTCAATTCCTTCCCAACAATTCAAATTTAACACAACTGTATTGACCAAATTGAAAGTAGCAATATAAAAATTTTAAAAACTGTTACCTGTCCAGAAATATTGAATTAGAAATTGAAGTTGAAACTTGGATGTGATGTTCTGCCAAAAAAGAAAATCCCCCATTCGGTAAAACTTTTAATATTGACATCGAGCCTTCTTGAACCAAGCCGTAATCGCAGCGCTGTAATGAAAAAAATTAGCAAAAAACGTTAACAACGAGTTTTTCTCGACAATTACACATCAAATATTTTTATAAAAAAATGCATGTTAAATAATTTTGAAGAAGCTAATCAATGATACCAAACGTCGCCGAAACAAAATGAAACAAATTGCTTATGGGCTTCGAAATGTCCTATAGTATTCTTTAATGTGTATTAACTTCCAAACCCGTATGTTGTCTCAACAAATACGTTCGGTGCAGTTTAACCCTCTAATGCCCACGGTGCACAAGGTACGTATGTGCGCAGAGCACTGGCGTTCCTGCGCGCATAGGAGCCGTTGGAATCAGACACAGCAGTGCGGCTCAAATGTGGGTCCGTAACAGTGATGGCGTGGGGCGCAATTTTAACAGATTGCAGTGAAATACTTAAATTGGAATGAGACTTCAAGCTTTAATCTTATCTAAAGCAAAAGTATTTTAGATAAAAATTTAAGGAGCTATGGCTATTTGAACAGTGTCTATTTCTACGTCTTTAATGTAAAATTTGCCATGTTTGGACTAATGTGGCACACTGTTTGATCGAAATAAGTAATGTTTGATAATTTTGAAATTGTGGGCACCACCTAGTTTTGAAAAAACACATTTTCGGAATCAGAGAACCGCAAAACGTGTATTTCCGTTGATATCGCAATCGATTTTTTGCAGAATTACATAACATTCTCAATACTATGAATAAGTAATGTTTGATAATTTTGAAATTGTGGGCACCACCTAGTTTTGAAAAAACACATTTTCGGAATAAGAGAACCGCAAAACGTGTATTTCCGTTGATATCGCAATCGATTTTTTGCAGAAGTACATAACATTCTCAATACTATGAATATGTCTTCGTATATACATACGTATACGAGATAGTAACTAGTGGTGCTACAGAATGGCACAGATTTTCGCGAAGTAAAATTTTCTAATCTGCTTGGAAAGGACTACCTAGCTTTTCAGTATTGCCACCATCCTTTATTTAGGGTGGCTGCCATCTATCGCCGCCCTAAATATATCTTTTTGAAACTTTCTCTGTTTTCCGTTGGAAGCCGTTTTTGAGAAAATTTTGAAAATATCGCAGGGGCTTCATATAAAGTAGCTCAAATTCTTAAGAATGATTTTCAAAAACCCCAAGTTTCGACTCGAGCCTGATGAACAGGGGTTTCTTCAATTTGGAAAAAATCCTACGTATGGTTTAAGGGTTAGTGCTGCTCACAGACCGTCGGACGGGCGGACGGCCGGACGTAAGGACACACAGACGGACGGTCATGTTGAAAAACAACACTTTTTCGGTATTAGGGGAACTCAAAATATGAATTTCCGTTGAAATTGCGAAATCGATATTCCGCAGCATTACATAACTGTCTCTATACTACTTACATGTACTACTACTCTGTATATACGGACGTATACGAGAACGTGGCTAGTGGTGCTACAAAATCACAGACTTTCTCGTACTAGTTAGTTTCCTAATTTTTGGTCAGGTCTAGAATTTCGGTTGTGCCTCATCTTCTTCCCAGCTGCCATCTATCATTTTTACTTTCTCTTTCTAAGAAATTAGATCAGTTTTTGGAGAAAATTTTGTTTTTGTAAAATTTTAAAATTGCAAATATTGCACGCAATATTGCTCGAAAACTACTATATGTAAAAAAAATGTACTTGACAAAATTGAAAGTACGAACTATGGAGGACAAACGTTATTTGAAGGAAAAATCTCTATCTTCAGTGATAAGACAGAAACCCCAGGTTTATTTTGAATGGGGAAAAACGGCATCAAATGGGTATAATACGATTGTATGCATGCTTGAGAATCAATGATTACACGTTGTTTGGGAAAAACATAAATAAAGTACAATATTCCATGTTTGGGTGTCACAGCGCTGGATACATGAGATGCGATACATGAGATGCGGTAAATGTGAAGTAAGCTTCGAAAGCTGTGATTCCGTGGGAAGGTTAAAATATTGAGTCTCTAAATATATGTGAACCTGGACACACGTAAGCAATGCGATATGAATGTTAGATTGCAGTAGAGATGATTAATGTTGATAGATTAGCATTTTGCAGGATAATAGTTCAAAGGTGTTAGTAATATTAAATTACAATTGTGATTTTTGTTAAGGTAATTTGAGACGTAAGTCAAATAGACTCCGTATTTCTGAAGGGATTTATATCAGGATAGCTCCATAGACGGTGAGGATTTTTTATATTAGTCTGCTGGAGATTTCTGAAGTGGCGTATATGGGTTTCACCTGAAGCCCAGCGAGGGTCAGTTATTTTAATAAGTAATTTTGATAGAAACCATTGAGTAATGTAAAATATAAATTAGTTGACATTCTGGGAACATTTGATACTTTATTCGCACGATAAGTAAAAACACTATATCAGGAACAACGAGGACATCCTGTGGACAACGACTGCAGCCGAGAAATACAGCCATTAAATCACCAGTAAGCTCATTCAATTTATTTAAATATCGTACGGTACATTAATGTTGTATATTTGAAGAAAGTTATCCAGTTAATTCATGAACTCTAAAACATTATGTAAAGTTGTTAGAATAAGTGTTGAATTTGATTTTTGAAAAGAGAAAAGACTGATAATTCACAGTAGTTCCAATCAATTTAATAATTAGTTTGTTCAGCAGAACCTCCATCATCCAAGCTCCCTGGTTCAACTCCAACTCGCAACTTCACACTTAATTAAACATCAAACCAATTTCTCACTATATTGCTTATCTTGCCAATAACTTTTACTCCAACAATTAATCAATCAAAGCAGAAATCTCAAACTCAGTAAATATACAGAACGTCAAACTCGAATAAAAAACAGATATCTGTTACATGCATTCTTGGACATATTCAGCAATACAGAATAAATCAATTGAAGTGTTCTGTGAGCCCCCTCGTCAGATGTAGCTTTGTTTTAGTAGTAAAACAGATTAAGTTAGATTGTAAGCCAGAAAAGCAAATGTAAAGTTCACATAAACTGAACTTTGTAATCTCATTCAGAACAGAAATAAATTTAAAAAACAACATTCTGCGTCCTTTCTCAGGGAAAAATGAAGAGAGATGGACTGCGCACGAGTTTATATTTGTGAAGAGCGATGTTCCTCACCACACCACAGCCGGTCACCTGGCAATCGGCCAATGAGGACCAACCATCGGTCAATCGGCAACGGGCTCCCAGGCGGGATGGGAGAAGATGCTCCACCCGTGGTCGGACGTCATGGAGCAGCCGGACCCGCGGCCTGACGCGAACGGGTGTCGTGGTAAAATAGATGTTTCCAGGCTTCGTAGAGACGCAGGTCTTGGTCGAAAATGAGATTTTGGAGATTTTTGAGAATTTTCATAGCCTATTTTACCCTCCCTTCGCTCCCAGCGGTCTTCCCTGGCTAGGAGGCGGACGTTTACGAACAGATACATGGTCAGTTTTCGATCCTAGCCCTCCACGCATGGAAAACTCTCCCAACCATTTTCTTCAAAACTCCCATAGGAGAGAAGACGAAGGACACAAATTGAAATGGAAATTCTGAAAACGGAATTAAAATTAAAACCTTAGTAGAAAAGTTAAAAAGATACTTGTTATTTAAATGTAACTAAAGAGTTATTTAATAAATATTTATTAGTCAATATTTATTATTCCATAATCTACGACAATTATCCCTTATAAGTAATTCACATCATTACCTGCAGGTAGAACAAACACATCATCATTATCACCATCATCGAGAGATCCTTCTCTCATTTCTATTGCAATATTATGCAATATTCCTGTACCTAAATTAACTGCTTGGGTTCTGCTCTATTTCAAGCACATTTCCAATCTCAGTATTGGGAAGTGACGTTTCCAAACACCGTTCTGGTCCTCAACAAGATTCCTTGTGCGAATGTATGCCTCTTTATACAGATTTTAGCAGCTGTTGTAGGAGGAGGTAATGGTTTTACTAGATAATTACAATTCTAAAAACCGGAGACACACAACAAAATTCCTGAAAAAAAATTCTCAAATTTGGCTTCGATTTGCGAGTTGCCGAAAATGAGCAGATCATTAGTAGCAATGGGCCATCGAGCGACAATATCATGAATGTTTAAATTTGCATCACATACATTGCGTTGTAATTAAAAAATTGTTGTATTTCGAAAACTTTCTGCATTATCTCGACCTGGTGATAGGATTTAAACATGAGTGCAATTAATTACACCAAATACTTGTAGGAATCGAGCATTCCATAAAAAGCAAGCTGAACTTCATGACGTTCTGCAGCACACAGCATTTTAATGCAGTATTTTCTTAATGAATAAATTGCGAGAGAAACTCCATAAATAAGTACAGAAGCTGATCCCTCATTAATCCATTGAAATGTCACTGATATTAACATATTTGTAGGTACGTAAAAGCACTAAATTGCTTCTAGGTGGCACAGCATTGTTCGTGATATACAAAGAAAACAAATTGTCTCTCTAATATTAGGATTATTGCTCAGTATGATAAAAAAGAGTATGTTTTGTCATCAATTGTTTCCTTTCTGTATTCTTTGTACTACCTTGTATATATCAGACGCGGATCTACGGGGTTCGAAATGAGATAAATTCCCTCCCCCACAAATTGTCGGTAACTATTAATTTCAATTTGTCACGGCACATTCAAGCAAAAATATTTTTTTGGATAATCATGAAAATAAATAAAATCATATCGCAGGATGAGATGATGGTATCCTGCGACATTTAACTAAATATGTAATGACACATTCGACAAAAACATTTTTAATTTCCCCTCCCAAAATTTGCCTCTGAATCCACTCCTTTCCGCTTTCATACACGTAAAAGGTATGTTATGGAGTGCAAAATCCACTTTAAGAGTCATGTTAATTAAAACATATTGCCAAATTTGATTTATATTTATTAAGTACGATGAAAATGCAGGTTATTATGTACTTACCGCATTGTTCTAGGGGATATTATTGGTTCTATTTGTGAAAGAATATTCATTACACTTTCTTTGAAAGACGAAGTATTATTTTAAGTTGGTCATCGCTGATCATTACGGAGTGGTTCGCCCTCTCTCTTATTCTTCTTTCCGAAATAGGAGACAAGAAATATTCCACTTCGTCCAACTTTAATAACTCGTAATTTTCTAGTGAACGTGTTATGAGTTAACCGACTGCTTGATAGTTCGAAATTCGGAACAAGCTCCGATTACGAATCGAAGTGGATTTCATACTCAACTCATGGCAAAACAACCAGACCTTTAACCGAGGGTGGAATTAATATAATTTTGGGGACAATAACTCTCCACTGACTTCAAGAATCAGTCAGGGCCAGACATCTAGTGACGTACCGCCACCCCGAAGTAGTTTCTACAACCCTTACGTGAGAGACACGCGCATGTTGCTCTGGTTGCAGTGCCCGGGAGCTCTCGTAAGCTAGTAGCCTGGCCTGCGCCCTTGAAATGCTCGCTGATACGGAACTCCTCTAAGGTTCTGCATCATCGATTTCTCAAAACAAACGTCATAATATCTGGGTTTTCGCGGACACACCTGCCAGAAATATTTGTACAATTTCACCTAGAGTAATGTTCTCCACAAAATAAATGGTTGTTTTAAGGCAACTGAGTATATCTCGCTAGCAGCAACTTACAAAATAAACTAATATCAAAATTTAATTCGTATTATAAAATAAAAAATATCAATATATTATAATTGCATTACCTTGTAAAGATGAGGCCTCGTCTCTCAATAAGCCCACTTCACTGAAAAAAAATGTTGTACATATATTGAAACTAACCAACATTTGTAACAAATGGGTAATGATAAAACACCAGTTCATTGCCTTTAGTTCGTGGCAGAGTCACAAAACTTTCCTTTTCGAAATTACGAAATAATCTTAAAAACTTCTCTTGTACTAAGGTACATCGCGCAAAGTGGCCGAGCTTCTTAGAAGAACATCGCCTGCCTTCACGATGGACTCGTGTACCCTCGCCGACACGTAAAATGATTGGTCAAGAACCTGTATCATAATGAAGTCTGTATCGTAACGAGTGTCCGCCGGCCAAATTCTGAAATCCCAGTCTTTCTGTACATTCAGGCAGAACTGCACAAAGGATCACGCCATTCTTCTCCCCGAAACTTTTTTCACTCAATAGAAACTAAAAATATATTCAACTAATCAAAATTTAATGCTAAAATCATAGTCAATTAAAGCTTTACCCAATTAACATCATACTCAATTCAATGTGAAAGCTCACCTGTTATTCTATACATCCAAATTTAAAATAACAATTCAAATATATTAAAATAACATTTCTCATTGCATTTTTTGGAGGCTGTAAAGTTTTGATTGTGGCAAGCTTGTAAATTTCATTTACTTTAAATTGTGTATTATGATTGTTTGTGGTAGGCGTATGCAGACTAAAACAACTGGGGATGCATACACCATTCGTGGGCCTCCTTTTTTAAAAGTATCTTTTTAAAATAATTTTATAGCATAGATATCTCACGACTAACTTTTTAAAAACTATTTTCATATCACTATCATGTTCCTCATTATCTGCCAAAAATCATTACTGTCACTTTTTTACAAATATTAAAAAAAATATTCAATTTTTTAATACAATCTTTTTTTTCTTATTTAAGGTCGCATCAACTTCTAGGTCATTAGCGACCACTATTGCGTGTATCGGTATGGTAACTATGAGGATGACACGATATGATGGTGATAGGGGTGTGAAAGGACGAACACAATACAACCGTGCCCGAGGCGGGATTCAAACCCGCGATCCTTCGGTCCGAGATCGCGAAGGCACTGCTACTGCCTTAGCGATCTTGGCCATCTGGAGCGGCAATACAATCTTCTTTAACGGTTTGTTAGGAATTAATGATTATTTCAGTGAATATATGCACAATTAGTTTTACTTCAAAAAAACTTTTTTATGGAATTTGAAATTTGGGACTTGATCTAAGAAAATATGAAATTTCCTTTTTCTGAGGGACTGAATTTTTGATTGTTCTTATTTTATACATTCAAAATACGGTCCCTTTCAGTAATTACTAAGGATAAACACCTTTTATGTTGGCAAACTTTGTAATGTGCATATACATAATTGGTATCCCATGTAACAATGCAAACTTAATGCTGTGAAGTAATAATTTTGTTTCTATAACAGGTATTATAGAAAATTCGAAACAATCAATTTTTGAAGACTGCTGGCTTTGATTTTTTGTCACAGATTATTATGAAAAAATCACAAATAAAATTGTTTATCCAGTTTCAGGGAATATGTGATACTAATGCTCCAGTGCCAACATTGACCTACTATACAATAGCAAAATTTCAGAAAAAGGAAATTGGGATTTGAACTAGCCGTCTCGTGTAAAAATTTAATTACACTGCCTTTTTTTTAATAAAACTTTATAATTTTGGAACTCTTATTATAGTTTGCGTTTGACGTTAAGGAATGGTCATGATTAATGCAATTATAAAAGCTGTTTCCATGGTAAATATTATTTCTTCTTTAAAAATACTTCTATTGTTTCCTGACTCACTATTTTTGGAGCACGAAACGTGTTTGACTAGACTAATTTGAACTTTGTTGAACACTGAGAGACTTCATAAAATAACAATAATGTGCATATATACAATGGATTTTAACTTGACCTCTTGATCAAATTCCATATTCTAAAAGAGTAAACACTGCATGTAATATTTTTATTACACGAGGCTATGTGCTCCTTCCAAAATGTTCATATGCACAATGTCTGGTTTTTACTATGTGACAAAATTTGCAGCATTCTCAGATGCAAATCCGGTATCTACTTATCAGGATCTCTTAGAACTGAGATAACCTAATTAAATTCGGCTTAATTGTAATGTTTCGTTTTTGTGGCCTAGGGTAATTATGAGCCATTACTTGTTCATTATGAAAATGTATAAAAAAATTAATGTAAATAATTATTTCAAATTCAATCTGGAATTTGTAATAATCTGTATAATATGTAATATTCAATGTGGAATTTGTTAATGTATCCATCAAGTGAGTTTTTCATATCGATTTCCCAAATTTATGAACTTCAAAAGCTATCACATTTGTTCATTTTCCTGTTTGTGGTTTTCATGCTTGCGAAACGTATCAGCTTAATGTGATTGAGTTTTGTTGTATTTATTTATTCAGACTCGTGTTTCATTATAGCCATTTGCAACTTGCAGCCCACAGCTATCAATAAGTAAAGATTAAAACTCATAAATTAGTTTCATGAAATGTGAAAGAAAACTTAAACTTGCATATATTTATGGTTGTGCGCCACAAGTTGCAAATAACTTAAGTGAAACAAGGGACCAAATAACTCCGTACAAAGAAATGAATTAACAGAAATCTTATTTAAAAATACTCAATATAATTGAATTTTACTTAATTTTGTTTTGATTTTTATTAGTAAGGGAAGAGTTTTTACTTTTATTAAATGTTAGAGAAAATATTTGGCAAAATGTGAAATTATATCAGATTTAATCTTAATGTATCAAATTCTATTCAGAAACTGTTTTTAGTGTTACGTTTTCAAAAAAATAATGTGTTTTTACATTTTTGGATTTAATTTTTTTAATTTAACAATTTGTGGATTCAAATTTACAACGAAAAGGTACGGGTATAAAACAAGGTAAAACTCTCCATGTAAAACATATGGGTTGATGCAAATAATTCCATTGTTGGTATAAATATTTTTTGAAGTAACTGTAGCGAAAAAATTGTGGTTAAGAAACAACTTGCCGAAGTTCCAAGAGAGTCAACCATGAATTGCAAATATTTCTTCAACTTTTCTTCAGGGTATGGTTGTACGAGAACCTACTGTAATGCAACGACTAGATGCGTAAACTGCGGCTTAGAATGTATTTAAACATGAATGTCGAAAGAATAAATCACAGACTGCTATATGCGCCATAAGTTCACGAAACCACCAATTACAATGGTTGCCATTTATACCAAAATTATTTAAGTAAACGTAACTGAGAACAGAAAGAAAATATCCCCACCAGTTAAAAACTACCAAAAAGACCCCGTTGCTACAGAACTAGTAAAATGTGGCGTCACCTATGCTGTAAACAGTTTTAAAAATAGTTTCATGTGTTGAATCTTTCTTTCATACTTCATTTCTTTGTTGGCCGGCTTTGTTAAAATATGTTCTTTCAGTTCCTGGCTATCGACGTACCAATGAATCGTAGTAGCTGATAATATTATAATCACGTTAAAAAAATCCCAATTGTCATGTACCTCCATACGGGATGTCAACTGCGCTTATTGCAATTTCAATATCATAATTGCCGTAACAAATACTTGGAAGTTTTTATGCTAAAAGTTAAATTTTCCTACAGCTACACTTTTACGCTTCTTTGCTAATATGCGCAAAAATGTACATAGCACATTTGCATTTACACAAATGCTAAATGAAAAAATGCAGATCATTCCCAATTAGTTCCGGAAATCCTGTCACAACATCTTTTACAACTACATTTAATTCTTTCCCGAATTTCCTTAACAGTTCCATATTTTTCTCACAACTTTTAAAGAGATTAAAACACACTTCACAAACACAGTCTAATTTGTGTTCACTTCTACTTCCGCAATTGCTCTATTAATTGTTTTGTATGCGACTCTACCATTACATACGAATCTAACATTAAGAGGCAACGTTTTTATGGTTATGTGAATAAGGTATTAACTAAGTTAAATAACAATAAGTTGTGGGCCACATTTATTTGACAATCGGTATTTTCACACTTTTTCGCAAATTTATTTTTACGATTTCTAATCTAAATTGAAATCATTCTGCAGCTCGATTTACTTGGTAATTAAATTACTCACATAAATATACCAACAACAATGTTGCCAACGTCGTGAAAGATAATTATTGCGTATTAAGTAGAATGTCTTTGGGCACTGGTGTGTTATCAACGCCATCTACTTAGATCCATTTAGGAGGCGTTGGTTTAATTCCTGGCATTATCACAAAGATTGTAGCGCCAAAACACGAAAAAAAAGTTTTTAAAATTTCTTTGAATCTTCTAACCTGATCCAAAAACAAATTATCGGTCCCCACCAGGAGGCCGAGACGCGCCGAATGGCACCTCATACGTCTCGACTGGTGCACGTCCGGCTGCGAGAGACGGAACCGCGCACATCCGCACAATCGCATATGCGCTCTCTCAAGAGGTTTTCTGAAATACTGTAGAGAGATTGTCTCCCCTCCTTTCTCTCTCCACTCAAACAATACATTTTTTCAACTTAGAAAATGCCCGAAACTTAAAGAAACGCACTCATTTACGAAAAATACCTTTTATTGCCCACCTTCTCACATATGCAGTAATCCGTTATAATCCCCCCATATAATCTAACTTTCTACCTATCCCAAAGTAATTGAAAATACATTCCAAAGATTTAAAAACATTCTAAAGTAGCAATTCGAACAAATAGGATCGCTTATAAATCAGTTAACAACATTAATATCCAAAATGTACTAATGGAGCTGAGAAATAAAATGAATTAATTCAAAACCGCAAAGAAGTAATAACTACATTGGATATTCTTCGTAGATTCAAAACTAAAACATAATACGTCTTTGCGACGATCAACAGTACCTGATACGCATGACTGTCTACAGAGATGTCGCCATAATTCCTTTGTACGACCTCATTACCAAGAGAAGCGAAATATATCAGAAGTGATAGTGCGAGCACGCGAACACCTTCCAAATTAACCTACTAGATAAGTCAACAGGTATACATAGTGACACGAAAAAAACTTTAAACCATCAACCTTTTACTTTTAAACCAATAAAAAGTTTCGTAGTAGTGTTTATGATTGTTATACTGCAAACTATTTGCCACGAAAATTTTGTAGTTTTAAAAATTTATAAGAAATTTTCCAAAAAAAATGAGCAATACCCGAAAATATGACTACCACAATACTTTTATTGCCTTTTATTATATAAGTGAAGAAAATTTGAAAAAAACATTTGGAGCTGTTTTGAAATTTTCTTGTAAATTTCAATCGCAAAATGCGCAAAAAAATACTTGTTTTTCAAAAATTGTACATCACCTTTTTTGAAGAGATAATTTTTTACCACAGACTTTGAGACAAAAACATTTATCCACAATTTTAAAGTTTAAATTATCTTCTAATTTTCGAACAATTGGGGAAATCAACGAAAGTGAGACCTGCAACATTCTCTTAAAAGTCAACTTAAAATTCAATTAAACAACATAGTTTAATAAAAAATGTGGAGCCATTTTTTTGGAAATTTTGAGTGTTCTAGGGGCTTCTTGTAAACTCCAGAACTGTGTTCTTGTTCCCCCA
Source organism: Gryllus longicercus (assembly GCA_038098605.1). Lineage (NCBI taxonomy): Eukaryota > Metazoa > Arthropoda > Insecta > Orthoptera > Gryllidae > Gryllus > Gryllus longicercus. Next base: position 2,311,734 of record JAZDUA010000130.1, read on the forward strand.
GAACTGAAATACCGGTTTCGAATTCCAGGGGCCGCGACATCCGCTAGAATGACGGAGAATACAGTTTTGGAGAAAATCGACTGAATGGTTTATGCGCTAGCGTTTTGAACAGACGGACCGACAGACAGGCAGGCAGACTTATTTTGACGCCAATCGATTTTTAGGTATCAGAGACCTACAAAAAATGGATTCTGGCTAGATCACGTGATATGATAATTTTTTCCCTATGTTTAGCAACTAGAATTATCCACTTTTTCCTTTCCTGTGCCGGCAAAAAAAGAGTTTTTGTGTCCAAAGTTCGCCGTTTTCTGCATTACTCTCTCTTCTTACGTTAGTAAGAGCGAAAAATAAAAATTGTTTTAATAAAATTAAAAATTTCCTCTATTTCATGCAAACTTACACGAGAAATACTTACACGAGAAATTCGAAAAATTGTAAATGACTTTATTTCAAAAGCTATCTTTAAGGAACAGATTCCATTGAGGGAAAACATCTCTAACTTCAATATTTTCATGGTAAGAAGATACGTTCTATTCTCTTAATCGTCATTTACAGAACGTAATAAAAGGATAATAAAAAAGGAGCCATTTTTAAAAAAAATTGAAATATGTCACGTGCTTCATGCAAAGTATCCCCAAAAATTAAAATATCAGTTTCAAATTCAAGGGGCCACGACATCAGCCATATAGATTGGAGAATATCAATTTTGGAGAAAATCGGCTGAACAGTTTAGCCTCTAGCGTTGTTCAGAGGCGGCCAGACAATGTTTTGCCATCATTTGATTTTTACTGTCAAGGACCTACAAAATATGAATTCTGGCTGCACTATGTGTACATTAGGATTTTTTCGAAATTTAGCAACGGAATTTATCCAATTTTTCGTTGCCAGGGCCCTGTAATACCAGTTGTTCTGATAAACTTCGTCGCGCAGCATTACGTAATCTTCTCTCTACTCCATAAAAATATTTTCGGATAATCATTAAAACGAATAAAATCGTATCGCAGTATGACCTGAGTTTATTCCGCGGCATTCTACATAATCTGTAATATGAGGCATTCTATCGAAACCTATTGAATGAAAAATGATCTTAATTTACCGACCACGCTCGACTCACAGTCGGGCATTAATGAAGTATTCCTGAATGGGGAAATATAATAACGAAGGAGCGGTTTTAAAGAAATAAAACATCGCAAAAATGATCAATTAAATACTCTTAAAATGTTTTTAAAATGCCCTAAACCAAAGAAAAGTGACGTAATATTTTTTTATAAAAACAAATTCAGATGTTTAACTCAAGTTGTTGGATGTGTAACTGATGTAATCTCAGTGGCGGATGGATCGAGGGGGGGCATGCCCCTCAAAGGCCTAGAGAAAAAAATTGAAATGCTAAAAGTGTAGGAAATATAAAAATGAAAAACACGAGAAAAAATTGTAGAAACATCGTAAATTTATCGAAAAAATAATCGCGAGTTCTCTCCGTAGCCTTTTAGTTACGAATGGGAATCCTGATTCTCGCTATATTTTAGCCCAGTGGTACGTCTGGAAAATGCCTTCGACTGTTCTCCAGAGGCATGTGACGGTTCATATCTCTTTCTTACTCCCCAAGACCATGGGCTTGACAAGAGGTGCAATGGCGACCTCCTCGTATTGGAGTGTGGCCAACGCAACCGACTGATGGTGGGCCTCTGTGATTTCGCGCAATTACAGTGTGCCCGAAACAAAAGAAGAAGGCATGGACAGCTTACATGTGTCTGAAGACGGCGCGGTTAATAGGTACTTTAGAAGAGAAAGAAAATATAAAAAAGAAGAAGAGAGAATGACATCTAATAAAAGGAGAAGAGGATTCAAACATATTTTGCGAAATCCTGGTGACCTTCTTCAGTCCTGACAGTAATATTTGTAAGTAAGCGAATGTTTAATTTGTAAATAGATATCATGCGTTTTTATTTTAATTCTATCTGTTGACATCTGTATCATAGAATGAAAAATATAATACTTTAACGCTCCGTCGTTTTGCAGCTTTGAATTATACGATTTTCATAACAAAATTAGGACTATTTTTAATTTAAAATTGTAAAGTAGTCATTAATATTAATATTAATATTTTTATTTTGTTAAAAAGTAACTATGATAAATAATTTACCTTGTTTATAATATCTCTCTCTCTCTCTCTCTCTCTCTCTCTCTATATATATATATATATATATATATATATATATATATATATATATATATATTGAAACGCGGAGCGTTTCTTCAATTAATTAGAAACACAGAACATGTTATTCCAATTACGACCATTTTGAACTGCGCGGCGAGAGCGGCGAGCAACGAACGGGACAAGGGAACGAATCAGGCGCGAAGGCGGCGAGAGCGGGCGAGACAAAGGCAGTTGTGCAGTGTGGTATAGAGCTCGAGAGAGGTCGGTACGATACTGGTGCGCGCGGCAAAGAGGACAAAATCAAGTTGACTAGTGTCAGGAAAACTATCAGTAAGTGAGTGAAACGTGATAGTGGCAAATACTGAACAGTGCAAGCTAATAATCGTGTTCATAGTGTCAGAAACAGTGGAGAAAAGGGGCAAAACTATAAATCGCGTAGCTGATACCGGCATGGGTGGTAGCCACGTGCTCGCATTGGGGTAAATAGGAAAGTGGAGGAGAATCGACGAACTGTGTTACAATGAAGCAGCGAGATATACTGCAAGAACTAGACAAACAGTAAGCTAGAGGCAGTGCATGCTCCAGTGGAACGGCACGTGCAACAATCGGCGTCAAAACAGAAGGATTTGCACAACCGTCGCCGTGGGCCGACGACGCGGGAGCCCGCCCTGCCAACCGTCCGAAGGAGCGCCGAGCCGCACCGAAGGTCACCGATCGTGGCAGCCGTTGGAAATCATCAGAGAACAAGCGACGTATTCTCGGTGCCCGAGGTATTGTAAAATCTAAAATTGTAAACTGAGTTTTGGTACCAAAACAGGGAATAATTGTATTTGAGGCAATGTACTAAATGTGTGATTCTAGAAATAAATCGTGTTCTTGTTCAGACAAAATTATAACTTTGTTTTGCCAATGTGTTGCCGAATTCTTAAGAGACCCATTCACGAGACAAGACACCCGTCCTTTCCAAATTTTAATGCAGTGAAAAGTACCGCCAACCAGGTACGTCACACACACACACACACACACACACACACACACACATATATATATATATATATATATATATATACACACACATATATACTATATATATATATATATATATATATATATATATACACACACATATATACTATATATATATATATATATATATATATATATATATATATATATATATATATATATATATATATTGATATTTATATATATTTGTGTGTGTGTATTATGACCTAAATTTTTTATGTTATTACAATAAGCTAAAATCTCTGTTATTAAGAAAAAGTGGAATATGCTTTATTTACGGAACGTAATGCTAGTATTTGGTTAAAACAGTTTCTTTTCTTGAAGAGGACAACCAAATAATACTGCTTGCCTCTTTTTCATTTAGATCTGTTATAATATCGCTCAATTCTGCCTGAGACAATGCCCGTGGTTGTAGCTGTGCTACAGATGGCGTGTAATCAAGATCTTCGTAATCTGTTGTTTTATCACTACTATCGCCTGTTCTTCCAGTGCCCATTCCGTTGGTGGATTTGAAACTTGGAGAAAATCACAATGCGAAACTGGACGCATTTGCATATTCTGAATTTGGATAAGAACTTTGGGTTTTGATTTACTTGATTCCCGTTTACTTTCGTTATCGTTTCGTGAAAGTAGCAATCTGTAATATGGTTCCCTCCTCAACTATGGTACAGCAAATTGGTGGGTTACACTCAACCGCTAAAAAATCGGTATAAACGAGAGGAATAGTTCTGTGGTGCCCAACACTTATCCTCATCTACCTTTGATTCAAAATCCAACTTGTACGCCCTTTTGACGATCCACGAAATGGGATGTCTTTGAGACTTTACTGAAAAGATTCAGTGATTTAACACACTTTCAAGACATCGCAGAGTATAAGAAACTCGCGAACACGCACAAACAATATTCTTCCGGTTAGCGTATTTACACACTTCAAGAAAATATTCTGTGTGAGCTCACTATCGATTGATACCACTGCAATTTGATGATACCCTTACCTATCCCACTCCACCTTCCCTTTCTACTCCACCTATGTAATAATATTCCTAAAATAATATAATGTGATAAGTGTCGTGTCAAAATAAATAACGCACATAAAACTACGTTTCCAGAAGAAAATTTAGGTGATGGTTTGGTAGCCAAAAATGGTTTTCACCAATGGAATCAGGGCACTGAACTAGATAACAATCACATATTTTTGTTCTGCGGCAAATTTCATTGTCGCACTGTGTTATTAGTACATTCCCTCGAATTCGGAAATTTGTTTTGATTTCTTGTGATCCTGACCTACAACACCGAAATTGATACCAAGATTTTAATAAAATCTATTCCTCACTTTTAGATCTTTCAATTTTATAGTTTGCAGTTCTTCATTATATATATATATATATATATATATATATATATATATATATATTTCTCCGTCATTTTAATATTTCGAACAACTCGATATTTCATTCGAACACTGGTGTGCATTTGGTAGTTGTGTGTCGAAATATTTCCCCCCTCTTATCGAAAAATTAGGGGTGGACATACTTTCTCGAGCTCTTTATAACAGTTACGCGATATAAAATTCAAGTTAAACCCGAGCAAAAATTTCACAATTTCTTACACGATTGCTTACATTCTTGCGGCTAATGACGTCTCATCTCTTAATAAAGAATCACGACATTAATACAAAAACATACTTTTGATCATGTTACGAACCAGCAAAAGTACTCTCCAGACTGGGATTTGAACTTCAGAGCATAGGTTTCTAGATACTATAAAGAGTGTTCCACCAACTATGGGCCCCCACATAACTTGTAATCGGTTCCCGATATCGAAATACAGATTTCGCTCAACAATGCGGAATCAAGGGGCATGTTAAATGGTGTAGAAATATTGTGTGAAATATTTTTAATTTTCGAGTAATTTAATTTTTTCTGATTTGTTAATTAAATGTAATCTTTAATTTATATACTTTTCGCACTAGTAATAGATAGCTCATAAAAAGAAGAACGCAATGATGTAATACATATTAATATTTTGTGTACAAAATTATACTTCCTGACATGAGATTTTAAATTAAATGAGCAATTTTTCCTGTAGCAACCGCCACAACTGTCACTTTTGGTAAATGTGGCCTTCGCGACCTCTGCCTGCCAAAGTGCCGAGAAGGCAACCTTCGTCCAAAGCGACAGATGCAAAGGGTTCTACAGGAAACCTCGTTCATTCAATTTAAAATCACATGCAGAAAGAATAATTTTATACACAAACTACTATCAAAGAATTTACATATTTTACATCATTGTATTCGTCTATGTTTGATCTATTTATTGTTAGTAAAAAAATAAATGGTTCCAATATTAAATTTCTCGAAAACTAACAATATTTCGAACAATATCACTATGACACAGTACTTACCCCATAATTCCGCATTGTTGAGCGAAAACTGCATTTCAGTATCGGCAACCGTTTAGACGTTATGGAGGATGGCCCATGGCTGGTGTACCCAAAACCTGTATGCCAATCTGTATGCCCAGTACGCCAAACCTCGCAAGTTTTAGAACGTTTTTGTAGTCTTATAAAAAGAAATTAGAGTTGCAAAAGAATGGCACATTCTCATACTGGTTGTTTTCTGATCTCTTTAACCAGACTAGCTTTCCAGTTTTGCATCATCTTCTTCCCAGCTGTTATCTCTTGCTGCTTATTTTTTTTCTTTTATCTGAATTTTTCATTCCTCTTAAAGTAGAACTGGAAGGCAATATTAAGAATATTGCGGAAATTAAACCTAACCCTACACGAAAATTTTCGTTAAAAAAGTTGAGCCTTTTTGGGAAAATGTGACTTTGCTCTAATTTTCACAGAAAACGTTTGAGTTATTGCGAAACCTCATTAAAAATAATTTGAAGCCTGAAGAATAATTTGAAGAATGATTTGATTTGATTTTTATCTATTTGCAAATGCAATAATGGATAATAAAAATCAGCAATATAAATATTAATGACGTGAGAGAAATAGAAAAAATACTTTTGTATATTAAAAAAAAAAAGAATACGGCAAAGTGATGTGTGTGTCATCTTAAATAGTGCATTATGTAGGATTACTATCCGTAAAAAATGTTGGAACTCTTTTCGTACAATCTTGTTTTTAATATTTTCTAATGTTGCCCACATTTCAAGTAAAATTAAGAGATACTTTTTTAGAAACTATTTTAGAAACTGCTTTAACATACACGTGTTAGTTTAGAACTTTATTAATTTCGGTATATTCATAAAACTCGGCACAAATAGTGATATTTGTCTTTTTTACTTTCGCGAATACATACGGCTTACCGTATATGCAGTGTAGGAAAAGTTATGAATTGCTGCACAAAAAACGGCAGACGAACTATTACCCAAATACAAATGCATTAGGTATGTAAATTTCACTTTGACTTGTAGGACAGTGTTTATTGAATCCAATGCGTATTCATTTAAATCTCTATAAAAACCTAGCGCCGAGTAATTTACAAAACGGTAAATTTCTACAAATGCGAAAAATGGCGCGAGGCTTAAAACAAAAATAGCCACCGTTTGTGAACCATGCATAATAAACATTTTTAAAATCGAGTTTTGACAATCATAACTTGTATTAAGGGAATTTATATACAGAGTATGATTTTTTTTTTGAGACGGCGAGAAGACTATTTTATTTCATTCTGGGGTACTTAAAATTGAATGACCCAATAACAAGAGCAAGAGTTCCATTTCATGGCTGCAGCTGATCATCTGCCTAACATTTGCCTGGCGTATTTCTCAAACGCTGTACTAAACGTGCTTCTTTCAAAGAGGCACTCTATGTACAGATTGAAGAAGTGGAATCAACGTTTGAAAAGGCAGGATGTATTTGTCTCCCAGGCAGCGGAATTTCCCGGCGCACCCGGAGCAAGAGGGTCAACGGACGAAGCCCCCACCCTTATTTGAAGTACTGACGCTGTAATCCGTACGAAACAATAGTGGGTAAAATGTCATGTCAAACCGAGTAACCAGCACGATGAGCGTTGCGAGAAAGGATTGACCAAGAGACAGGAATCATTGGAAGACTAATGTTTTAGAGGCTAGAGGGAAAAGTTCAAATAATCACTGGTGGTTCTGAAACAAAACAGTAAGTACAGAATATAGCCTGAGGTCCAAATCCTCTCAATGGAGCTCTCCAGACTTTAATTACTTAATCCAAGAAATTTAATAACGAAACGAAATAAAGAAATAACGTTTCTTAACCAATGTTGAGAAATTCATGAGGAGGGCGGTGTAAGAGGATGTGGTAGAGTAGGATGATTGACGTGAGCGATGTAGAAGGTGATGTTGGAGGGTGGTGAGGAGGTGATATAAGAGGGCGGTGGATGAGGGTCGGGGAGGGAATTTGTAGAGGTGATGGATAAGGGTTGTGAAGGAAAGTGGGAAAGAAGTTGAAAGTGATGGAAAAGGGTGGAGTAAAACGATGGTGGAGGAGGTGGAGTATGTAGGAGGACGTGAGCGATGCAGGAAGGTGGTGGAAGAGTAGAGCAGTGGATGAAAATGGTAGTGATGGAGGGTGGTGAAGGAAGACAATGTGTGGATGATAGAGAAGGGTGATAGAGGAGAGCGAGGTAGGGAGTGAAAAAGAGAATGAAATTCACAGAATTTGCGAGATGGTTGTAAGGAGGGCTGGATTTATGCTAAGCGAAATGTCTGAATTACGACGTAATATATGCACTGAAAATCTTTCAAAGAAGCACACATCACGCAATTTAAAATTCACAGAACAAATATTTTTAACTAAAGGGTTTTCAAAAAACTTCATTAGAAGTCACTTGAAACACTTTCACTCACAAGACAATAGTGTTTACAAATTGCTGGAAATGTGTATATTAATGGATCTTTCAAAAAATTACATTTGTGTAATTTAAAATAAAACAAGCCAAAATGAACTTTGAAAATAATGCAATTAGCCCTATCTGTTAGGAAAAGTTGTAGAAATAATTTGTAGGCGTTCGAGCGTTTCTGAAAATGCGGAATTTAGAGCTGGTATTTACAGAAATCCTCCATAAGATTTAGCCGCTAGTGGTGTTTACAAACAGACCGACAGAGAGGTGGACATACGGACAGAGAAACAGAGGGACAGAGAAACAGAAGGACGTTTTGATAAAAACATTTTTTCGGTATCAGGGGACCCCAAAACGAGTATTTCTGTTGAAAACTCGAAATCGATTTTCAGCAGCATTACATAACTTACTATGCTACGTATTTCCCTCCGTATATAGGAATGTTACGGGAAAGTAAAAGACCACAAATTAGAAAGTACAGTCAACTAAAATAATCGAGTAAAACTACAGAATGGACTCGAAGGGAGCCTTGTTTAAGGTCTACCACCAACGCCGAAATTAGAAAGCCAAACGACTAAGACCTAAGGTAAAAAATTTAAAAGTGTGGGGCCCAGAGATTAGGGTATGAAATACAGCCGCTTTTGCCGCTTCTTTTCTCTTTTTTACCTCCTCTCTTCTAGGCCCCTCAGTTTCACATTTTTTGTTTAATTAAATTCAAATTAATTCAAATTTGAGAAACTACAAAATACAGGTTCTTATATTCCAAAACGTGTATTTTTACTTCAATGGAATTATTATTTTTACTATCAATTACGTTAATTTAATTTATTTTATACAAGAAACATATAACAACAACAAATTGCCTCACAAATATTACCAATTGTTTTCTTAATTTTTCAAAACTTTTGTCTAGAAAGCACAATTATGGAGAAACAATCAATTATATAGAGACATGCAAAATAAAATTTGGCATGAGAGTTAAGTTAAACGTCATTTTTTTACCAACGTAAATATTTGCAAAGTAATATTTATCTCCAAAATAATGCATTTGAATCCAAATTTCAGCTCTAGTTGTTAGGTGGTGAAAGCGCGAAAAACCAGTGCGTAGTGTGGCGTGGGCGAGGCGAGGCGTGGGCGTGCGAGGTTAAATGTCTGTCGGATGAAGCGGAGGCAGCGTGGGAGGCGGAGTGCTCGCGTGGGCGGAATGTCACGAAACAGTGCGAAGCGTTGCGGGTGACGAATGGCTGCTGTGGCAGCGCGTTGGCGGCGCGAGGGGGGGGGGGGGTCAGCGGATGCCCTGCTTTCAGCGCTTTAGGTCGCATTGATACCCTACGACAAGGGTCTGATATCTGGCGGAACGCAACGGAATGGCATTTCTGTTAGAGAAGCGCTTAACAGCTTTTTTCAATAACTGTTATCGCAATAGCAATCGACTCAACAGTTATTAATAACAGTTGAGAAATAACAGGTCCATGATCAGCAACCTAACAAGGGCGACTGTGACCGACTTCTAAGAAATGGGGCGACTGCTAAGAGTTGAGCTGCTAAGAGGCAAAACGAATAACGTTGGTAGCACCGTACAGCTTGTGCAGCTACCTTACGGCGCTTGCTTGCACTACTTCCCCAAACATGTTTGGACTGAGAAACAGCTGATGTGAACGAGAGTGAATGAACTGCCAAGGAACAATAGTAATTGATATGATGAGAAGCAAATGTGTATAAAATATTACTAAAATAACTGTGATTCGTGATTCGGGTTCAGATCGCAAATATTATTTCGATTATGCAACTTGTGCATACTAAAACGACGAGTGCCACCAATAATGACAAGGATAAACTGTGTTTTTGCTTACCTACAGCTAAAGTGGTAATGACTGTTGAGTATATTATAATGCGAGTTATTTGGCCATAACTAATTTTATTTCATCACACTCACGGCAATATAAGTGGATCTCATCTCGGCTGCAATGGGACAGAAAGAAGTTAACAAACATATTTAAAGGAAAAATGCCTTATTGTCGTGTATACAATAAAATCTAAAAATAATGTGGCACATGTGTAATAATGACGAATTATTTATTAATGAATCTATAATTTGAACACTTGCTAATCACGATTGATTATCGTACAAAGTAGAGGTGTTATCGTACAAAATAGTTGCCGTGAAAGTTTGTAGTTCGGGTTTAGCCCAATAGGTTGCTTGGGTTTAATGAGTGGGATTGGATGGGTTTAATTTAACTGCCACGACTGTGGACAACAGATGAATTAAACCCATTTAAACAGTCTGGGTATTTATTTTCATGCATTAATATTCAAAAAGAAGGTCAGAAAGGAATTTATCTTTCAATTCTATCTAGCAATTGTTGTACGTAATTTATTTCATAGCCTGAAGATGAAAATATATGAAAGTTGTCGAAACGTTGTGTTTGTGTAAGGAATTAATCAAGCGAAAAGGGAAAAATTTCATTGTGTTCGAATATAAGCGAACAAAAAAAAAGGGGGCAATATGATATATTAAAGAATAATACATTAAGTTGGCGAAGAAAATTACTTTAATTTTTTGTTTTGTTACATTTGAATATTGATCATTTTTCACAAAATATTGCTCGAAAACTATTAAAATTTTCAAAAAAGTCGTACATTACCGTAATAAAAGAACTATGGAAAACAAATTTTCTTAAAAAGAAAATGCTCTCTCTCTCTTCAGTTTTTTAGTTGTAGGAAAACGCCAAAAAAATTTGGAACTTTTCAATTTTTCAAAATTTAGAGTAATAGTTACCGTTATAGTAAATATGACCTAACCCTCCTTCATAAGTGTACTTTACTCTATTCTTTAAAAACCATTACAGAAAAAAATGGGGCCATTTTCGAGAAAATTTTCCAAATGCTTCATGCAAAGTACCAACAAAAAATTGAAGAATAGTCTTCAAAATTGCAGAGCTTCGAATGAGGCCAAAATCGACTGAGAACTATTCTTTTTTGGGAACAAAATTCTACGCAAAGTATTCTTCACAGACGACGGACGGACGGACAGAGAGACCATCGGACAGACGGGCAGACGCACGGGCGGGCAGACGGGCGGGCGGGCGGGCGGGCGGGCGGGCGGGCAGATGGACGGATACACGGACGAACAAACGGGCGGACAGACGAACGGATACACGGACGGACAGACGCACGGACAGTACATTGATCATTGATAATTTCAGTTCATTGATATTTTACATAAATGCAGCATCACAAACACTTGCAAAAATAAATTAGTGATATTATTGTAGTGTATGTCAACATTTCTTGTAAAGTGAACTATCCGTTCAGATTTGAGGATCATTACTTGTCCATCTCCCTTACAAACCCATTCGCGTACAAGAATATATGTCCATAGATATCCAAATTGTTTAATAAATATCATTGTTTGTATACCTACGAGGAAGTACGCCTGAATTTACACACAAACTAAGCGTGCGTACACACACCTCACACACACACACACACACACACACACATACCACGCATTATATATATAATCCCAAAACTCAATTGACGCAAAATATCTGTCTGTCCGTGTGTGGCCAAAGCTAGCACCTAACAGCCGATTTTCTCCGGAATTTATATTTCCTGATCGATCTGAACGATTTCAAGGCTTTGGACGTTTGAAACGGAGGGTTTTTGAGGGTATTTTACATGAAGCATCAACAATTTCAAACTTTATTCAAAAATGGCATCAAACTTTTTGATTAAACTTTGCCCTTGGATAGTGTAAAGCTTGCTTAAGATAATGGTGCTTGTATCATTCGATAAAATCACTGATTTCTGGAAAATAGCACGATTCCAACTTTTTCTTCAGCGTCTTTCTTCAACCACAAAATTAGATTTTTTTTTCTTAATGCATAGGCACAGGTGGCTTAGGGCCACAACAGATGTTCCTGCAGAGCCTCTGATCGGGAGGTCCTAGTGACGTTCCGCCAGCGGAGGGATTCATCTCACCTCGTCCCTTCTTTTTAGATCCTCTTCATGGAGTGGTTGACATAGCCCCGATTTCTTTAGACTTGTGTCTCACATTTCATGCTACGTAAAATTAGAAATTCAGTATATTTTTTCTGAGCGGGTCTTGCATAATTTTCTTCGCAATTCTTACTACTACATTGTCTGTTTTCCTTTCTTCGAACAAATTTAATTACCAGCTTCGTTAGTAGATAACGCTGATCACTGTCTATGTACTTTCCCATCCCGACATTTGCACTGTTTCACGAATTTTGAGTTTGTATGAGGCCTATACCTACTTCCTTACGTGACAAAAAGTCTATGTATATCAGCACGAGGATGGACGCCATGGTGTATTGTAAAAAGTTGTCTGATTTTTAGATCAAAGATTTGAATTTTTTGCTCAGTCCAGTCCACAATACAAAAACTGAACTCGGCTACAAGAACTACCAAGCCATCAATTGCTGATGTTTTATTTTTGGAGTTCCGTGCGGACTGCATGACAAGTCTCCCTCTTCTGTAATACTCTCTGCGAATTCTCTCTTTCGAGATGCTCGCTCGGTCTTCAATACCCAGATATTTGTAAGTTTTACCTGGCTCAAGGTCTTGACCACAATGTGTATATCAACTTCAATGCTCTCTATTATTTTTATTATTATTATTATTATTATTATTATTATTATTATTGTCTACTTCCGTTTCGTCTCAGTTACAATCAGCCCAATATTTTAGTGCTTTAGAAACCTAGCGTTTATCGACCGTTCTACGTCAGAACTGAAAACACAAACACTGCTGAATTATCATTTTCCCTAAAAAGAAAAAATGAATAATTACGAGTACTAAATCACGTAATTGTGTCGTAGAATTCATCATTTCATCGATAATTATCGATAATTCTTTCACGATTCATGACGGACTAAAGTGTTATATTGACTATTAGACTGCTGCACTCTTCAGCATTTTGCAACTTAAAGCATTGTGTGTGAACCGAATTAACTCTTACTCACGCTGGCGTACTGTGTACGGCACTGGAACTGTTTTCGCCGTAGGTGTCACATAACATCAGCGCGCATTCTAACATTAGGCCTACCCTCCGAGAAAGCATTCAGCTGCATCCTCCTCGATATTCAGTTTCGTACGATTTGCTGCAGTGGCAACACAATTTTATTTCCGTTGGAAAGTGTTCGTTGGCGTACTTTCTACGCCACGCGGATACCAATGCCAGACTTCATTTTCTTTTAACTATCGCAGGATTTTTTTTATTTATTGATGTAATTGTGAAGAGATTAAGAGAAGAAGATATGTGAATTACTTTATGAAGTATCGTCAGAAGTCGAAATTAGCAATGCTGAAGTGATTCTGAGGAAGAAGTTGTAGTGGCCGAGAGTAAATATGACACGTGTTCTGAGCTTGATTATACTAGTAATTATTGAAGCAGCAATTTAGAGTGTAGAGTTGTTTTCATTGAATAAGACAAGGCTAAAAAGTGGAATAAAACACTGTTAGTCACCAAATTTACAGAAACTGTGTGTCGTAACGATCAAGAATAACTTCCAACAAAATTGAGAAAAAGAATCAGTCACATTTGCAGAAGAGCAAAATACGGCACTACTACAATTATTACTACACTTACTACTAATTGGTGCAATAAATTTGCATCCAACGAACATATTCTTAAAGTCATTAAATTATTCTGAAAATTAAAATGCTAAACTTATTGTTATTATTATTATTATTATTATTAACATTATTAATTAATTAAAATTTTAATAATTATACATTTCAAATAAAACCTAATAAAAATTATATTAATATGTATTATTCAGGCCTTGCAGAGTTGATTTTTCTTACAATAATGCTTGACGTACAAAGGACGCCGCGCGGATACTTGTGTTACAAAACAGCGCGAGTAGCTAAGGGTTAAGAGAGAGCGAGTTTCTGCTGCTCTACGAGCGGCGTGGTTGGCGGGAAGGCAGCTTCTAGTTTGCATGCGAAAGCGGTGGAGAAGATCGTGCTCGGGAATCGCATCATTGCGACCCAGCAACACTTGCTGCCAGCACATGCGGTAGGCACGCACAAGAAAAAAAGACGCAAAGAGGAATCGAGAAATTGCCGCGCGCAAGATACAGTGTGATGTGAGCGCGTGAGACAGGAGTATCTCCTGTTGCAAGAAAGCTTTCCTCGGGCAATCTCAGGCCTCAAAACATTATGGACGCAGTGAAATATTTTTTAACATCTGAAACTTCTAAAATTGACTTGGAAATCTGACTTTCGTAACTTTGCTCATGCAGCGAATACGAAAACATCATTACGCAGTACTTCTCTTCAAAATTTTGATGAATTTTAGTAGCTCTTTAAAAGATAGCTATTGCGGCTTATTATCCTCACCTGTTTTTGTAGTTTATTGAAAGCTATTACGTAATAGAGATAGAAATGTGTGCTGTAGAGAAAACTCCTATTTTTGGACTGACTAACTCGTTTGGACACCGGAAACGCGGATTTTTCTAATTCTTGTGTGAAGCAAATTACATATAATACGTAATATAGTAAGCATCAATGTTTTGTGGGTCCTTGATATAGAAAAATTGGTTTTCGTCAAAACGTTCATGCAGGTTAGCCAACAAATATGCAGGTTAGGCAACAGTTGAAAAAAACGATAAAGTTACCCCAAGGACCTTCGCTATGAATTTCCTCGGTCGTTTAGCAGCCGAATCGTAGATCTTCACCAACTGCCCAGCGCGGTCGGCAGATTTCTTCTTATTGGATATCGTAAGGTTTATGCTTACACTACACGCCCTCACACACGGGCAGAAATTAAGCGCCGGATACGAGATGTCTTGCCTTGTTAAATCCCCTTGGCCATGGTACATCATGTGATGCATATATAGCTCATGACGCTAAAATAAAAAGGTTCTATCCGCACCGCATCGCAGTTACAGGAGAGAATTTCAAAGTTTTGTCCCTCTGAAACAAAATTTTATTAAATCTATTCACACATTAACAGTGTGTTAGGACACTTAGCACGGGAATCGTGCAAAGAGGATAGCCAACAATACAGGATAGTGTCCACATGCATGTAAACTCATTGGTTTGTGGGGTGAAGCACCTAAGAAACTAAGCTTCGTCCATCAATGCCAATGTAACTTAGAGGTTAACTAATCTCACCTCTACCATTACAAACAATTTAAAGTTATTAATAAGCATAATATTTTCAATTTATCTAAGAGTCTTAAATATTACAATTTATATTTACGGTTAAAAGAGTTTTTTTATCGAAAATAATTAATTATAAAGCGATCGAATAATGTTTAATTAAGACTTAAATTAATGTAAAGATATTTGTTTCTGATATTTGGTTTCATGACAGTTTTTTCTTCAAAATGATGAAAGAAAACATGACAAAAAATTTGAACTTGGTCCCAAAAATATACGCAATATTTTTGTAATGTAAAATGATGATTTTCGTCCTGAAAGTATTTTTCCGTCAAAAGTAACATAACTTATGAGTTAGATATGTAGAAATGACGAAGAAAAGAGTTGTTTTTTTAATATGCCGCACCAATAAGAAAATCTGAAAAAAATCAGTAGTAAAAACGCCTAATACCAATTTGTAGGAATTTTTTAGAGGCATCACTTTAGAAATGAAACTTAGGAAAATATCAAATAATATTTTTTTTAAATTTAATTTCCTTCCAATTGTTTTAAAAAGAATCTCTAAGATAGTATAGGTCTCAACTGCTTCAATTTTTTTCAGAATTTTATCTCTGAGTAATGATGTGGAAAAAAAACATTTGAATTTTTTCTGATATCTTGTAAAATACGCACGCTGTTATTCTGAGATTTTGTAAAATTACTTTCAAAATAACACTAAACACGCCTTACTTTCAAAATCTTGCCTCCTTATTGGTACAGCCTTTGAAGATAGAGTCATTCTGTTTTAAGATACAGAATTAGAGAAAGACATTATTACTGAACCTAATTAGTTTCCCGGAAAGGCATATTAAAATTTTAAAATTTAAAATAATATTGAAGGTGTCTTCTCCAGATATTGTGTCTATTGTTTCTCTCGTTTGGAGTTGAAAGCCATTGTATTTGCGCATTCCTCGAGTTATTTTTTGTATTTTACAGTTGTCTATTCCAAATTTCAATATATCTGGAGAAGTTTTGTTTTATTTTGATCAAATGTATAAATTTTGTCTCTGTTGCGTATAATTTTATACCATTCATGTACATTACATATAAAAACATGAACCGTGTCATTTTGTTACTTTTAATGTTGAACCCATATATTATATTATTTAATTTGGTTGATAGAGGATTCAATGCTAGACAGAACCAAAGCGGACTGAGAGAATCTCCCTGGTAGATGTCTCTCCTAATGGTAAAAAAATCTGTTGCTATGTATTTGTCTTGTGAAACGAGCGTGACTGTTTCCAATGTCCTATGGTGCATTAAAGAAAAGTGACCACTGACGGGTGAATTTTGTATATTTTGAGAACTTTCAGAAGCCAGGATTTGGGAAAGTGGATCAAATGTCTTGCTGTAGTCAATGTATGCTGTATAAAGTATGTCAATGTTGTGTGTAATTTTATATCATCCATGTACATTACATGTCAACGCTTGAATATTATATATATATATTGAAACACAGAATGTGTTCCCTTACACTAATTAAAACATTAGTGTAAGTAATCAATATGTATTTTGGACTGCGCGGTACGTACGCCAAGCGCTGCGAACAACGACGGGAGCTAGCAACGGTCGCTACCGCCACCGGTGCCACCGCCGGGAGGCCAGCGTGAGAATGTCAGTTACAAACTGGGCAGCGAGCACGTGCGGGCAGTCGTTAGGAGAATTGCGAAGAGGACAGACGTTAGCGGAGCGGCGAAGAGTTCGGACGTGTGGCGAAAAGCTCGCCGTTAGCGCATGGACAAAAGGGAACATGCGATGTGTTCGTAAAGCAATAGTAATTGTGAAGCAGTAAATAAGTGAAGTAGACAATGAGATTATCATTAGAATAAAAGATTAGTGTCGGTAGAACAACCGATCGCGCTTGTAGTAATTAGTGTAGTGGAAACTTTACCGAAACTGTGTGGTACGGAACTGGGACCAGCACGCGTGATAGGCGCGGGTTGAGTAATTGAATCCATCGACGGAAGGTGATTCGAGAGAGGTGCAACGCCGTGGTATCAAGATCCGAGTCGGGGAGGAGTCACAAGGTCACCAGCCCAGGACGACCGCCACGCCATCAGCCGCCGACAGCCCACAGCTGCTGTAGAGGTCGGCAACCCTGTCGATACGAGCTGTTCTACGATCATCGAAGGTATTTGGTCGGGGCCCCGAAGGTATGATAAATGCATATTACACCTAATCTTGGTACCAAGGCAGAGTGTATAAATGTTATCAGATCATGTGATTAACCAATTTGATTTGCAAATAAATCTTATTCATGATTGTATCTCCATTTTTAATTAACTTTCCCAATGTTATACCAACTTATTCAGGGACCCATTCACGGAAAAGATACCCTCCTTTGGTGTTATATTGCAGTGGAATACCCGGCATTGCCAGGTACGTCACAATATATATATATATATATATATATATATATATATATATATATATATATATATATATATATATATATATATATATATATATATATTACATTTCTACGATCTTTGTACGCATATTCCAGTGCTACAGAATCAATCAGAAGTTGTTCTTTGCAACCCTGAGAGTGTTGTATGTATTCTTTTTACTATTCAACTATAACTTCGTTCATGTTACAATGTGCATATATCTTGTCTGCCAGACATGAAGTCAATATTTTGTAGATTGTAGGTAGGCAAGTGATTATACTGTATTTGGATGGATTTGTGTCAGAATCTTTTGATTTCATATAAGTAATTCCCTGCGTGAGATAAGATAGCGTTGTCTCTGGCTGCTGTACAAGAGTTGTGAGATGGTTTTCTAGCAGCATGTGTGCACACGTGAATGTTTTGTACGAATAGTTGTGAATGTTATCAACGCCTGTTGCTTTGCAATTATGAGTCTTTTTTATAGTATAGGTAATGTTATTTGCTGTGAAACCTGTGAATTCCATCTGTTTCATTTCTTGGTAATGCGTTTCTTCTTCAGCTACACATGGAGTACAATTGTCATGAAGATCTGTACACCAGAGTGACAACCAATAAGTTTTTATTTCATCTTTAGTCGGTATTCCATTCTGTGTGGCTGGTTGCATTCTTTCCCTAAGGCTTTTGTAGACCATCTTCTCATTGCAGTGTTATGTTTTTTTGCGCGCTGCACAATCTTTGCAACGCCGGAGGCGTTGGCAATACGCACTGAGTTTTTGTTGCAAAGTGTCAATGTACTCATCTACATGTTGGTTATGACTTCCATGTTTTGTATGCGTTTTGATTTTCTTGAAGATACAGCGTATTGAATTATGTTGTTGCTTCTGTTGCCTTGTTTGAATTGTGTTAGTCTCTTCAAGTCTTCCCTGATGAGTTAGTTATCTTATCTATCTATCTATCTTAGTTATCTTATCAATACGGTGTTCCCATTTTCGCACTCTTTTGTACTTTTCTGCCTTATTGTGTGCGTTCTTTGGTGTGGGAGCCGTTAGGTCTGACTTTTGCTACTACATCACAATAAACTGCATTTTGGACATCTGTAAAGCTGGAGTGATGTATAAGATAATGTGGTATGACAGACTTGTTCAATATTTCAATTATGTGAGCTAGTTTTCTGGATGTGTTGTACTTTGGGATACTGTGCCGTTGTGTTGGGTCTGAGCCTTCAAATTCAATGATTGCTGCGTAGAACTCATCTCGTACTGTTGTTACGAGAACATCTTCGTTTGGTATTTGCACCGTCTTTTGGAGTGTTTTGAGGTGTTGTATTTCGAGATGAATCTCCAAGTCTTAAACTTGTCTCGATCATTTGTTCAATGTATCCTTCAACTGTTTAAGGATCTGTATTTTTGAGGTGAATCTTCAACTACTAAGTTTGGTAGTTGGACATTATTGCTTAGGGATTTTGCCACCACTGATTTAATTTTTTCTAGCAACGTGTATGGTAGTCGGTTTACGGGCAGGAATTACGGGAGATTTTTAGCTATATACTCTGATAGTGAGTTTTATCCGGGCTTCTTTACAATAAATATATATTTATTATTATTATTATAAATAATAATAATAATAACAACAACAATATCTTCGCCCGCACTGGGCATGCCAATCTATTAAGGAGTTATCCACGGCCTTTATTTGTATACAAATTATAAACAAATTTATTTTATTTATTTACTTATCCTGCTATTCTATATGACGCCTGTTTTACTCTATCAGGATAAAATTTAGAGGTGTGAGTACGATAGATCGTCCGTACGGAATCCCGATTACGAAATATTTACGTCTTTAAAAAATTATTTTCTTTTGGATAGAATAATACAAAGATCGGTGTTAAAACACTATATATTTGTGACGGTTGCTTAAATCTGCATATAATTAATTTAGAATAAACTTACTACCAGTCTTAAAATACTACTAACATTACTACAAGGGTGGTAGAGGTATCTTTATATGATAACTCTACATTGAATCGAGATCTGAGAATTTATTGAGGACTGCATGAAACGGTAATTTGTTTTTGATGTGGGTTCAGTGGATTGGGTTGTAGCAGGATCTTAGCGGGATTATATTGGGTATATTTGAAATGTTTTGGAGGAAGTGGGTGGATAAAAAAATAACGTGGTTGGTAATCGAACTGGAATTGTCTATAAAGCTGTGAATAAGACATGAACCATGGGGCATTCGTGATGGTGCGGAGGAGCTTATTTTTGATTATTTGGAGTTATTTGGTATTCGATTTGGCTGCGCCGATCCATAGTGGGTATGCACATAAAAGTAGTGATTGAATGATAGTTTTGTAAATCAGTAAGGCGGTATTGTACGGTAATTTAGCAGATCTATTTATCATTGGTTTTAGTTGGCGTAATTTAATTTTTGCTTGTGTAACTTTATTGTCGATGTGATATTTCCAACTGAGTACGTCACAAAAGGCCTAGGTATTTTATGGGTTTGTAATGAGGGTGCTATTGTATGGGATATTGGTTCTATTGTAAGGGGGTGTGGGATGTAAGGTCTTAAGGAAAATATTTTTGGCTGCCCAGCTGTTGATTTGGTGATAAATGCAGATTAATTTTTATTGTGTTTATGGTGAGACCTAAAGAATATACAGCCGTGTCATCTGAAAATTGTGCGGTTTTTATATTGCTGTGTTTTGATTGGTCGGATACGTACAAAGAGAAGGAGATAACGGGGAACTTTGGGGAAGGCCTGCCTTGACTGCTTTTGGATTAGAATGATGATTATCGACTGCATCCTTCTATTGTCGAGAAAGCTGGAAACAAGTTTAGTAAGATAATGTGGAGTGCCTACTTCTTGTATTTTGTAGTTTAAAGCTTGGTGCCTTGTTCTATCAAAGGTCTGAGAAATATCTAGAAAGATTTTTATTGTATGATACTATTTCTGAAATGCCGTATGGATGCTTTCAGTGATTCCATACTTGCGGAAAGTAACTTAGTCTGACGCATGAGTTGAAGATATTGGTTAGATATGCAATGGCTGTTCTGGGAACGGGTTTTAATATTAAACTGTTAATTTTATATCCAGGGACTTTCTTGACAAGAAATGATTTGATGATTCCCTTTATTTCTTTAGGTGATGTGTAGTACATTTTGATGTAGGCCGTATGTCTGTTCGTTCACTGTTTTGCTGATCATGATATGACTAGGGTGCGGTTTAGTATTATTTAGAGTCAATGTGGATACAAAGTAATTTGCTAGCTCTTAGGCTTTCTCGACAGGCGTATACACTTTTACTGTGGGGGTGTCTAGTGGGGGATTTTATTATTTTTCCTTAATATTTTGTTAGTGATTTGCCGTATGGATTTGTTGTTAGTGTTCAGTGATTGAACTAATGTTTCAAATTGATGATTGTTGAAGATTTTGATTGATTTACGTACAACGTTTATTAGTATGTTAAGTTCGAATTTTAGCCTGGGAGTTCTGAGTTGCGACCATAGTTTGTGGGTTTTGTTTTTCTATTAGCATTAGTGTCACTATTTCTGGGTGAAGTTTTTATTGTTTATCATATTGGGTACTCTTTGGCTTTAATTAGGTCTTTTTTGTATTATGGTTGTTAGTTGGCTAATTGATTGCTTATTTCTAGTGGGTTGGAGAGAAGTTTGAAAGTAGGTATTGTTGAGCTAGTTATCCTGTGAAATTTTTTCCAGTCAACTTTTAACGTATTTGGATTTGCTACTCGGGCGTGCGATGGGGGTATTTGTTGTGTGGTTATTAAGACCAGAATGTGGTCCGAGTCGAGTTCGAATAGTGTAGTAGTGTGTAATTTTTTTTAGTGATAGTGATATCGAGAATATAGGGAATTCTTAAACGGTCATGGGGATAATATGTGGAGGTGAAAGCCTTCACATATGCCTGGGGGAAATTATTTTGAGATCAGTAAGATTTACTATATGGGCTAATATTTTCCCATTAGCGTTGGTGTTCAAACCACCCTACTTAGAATTTTTGGCATTTAAGTCTCCTAAAAGTATGGTATTATTTAGTTGAAATAGTTTTTTAATGTTATCGAGATCTTGTTTATGATTTGGTGGATTGTATGCTGGAAATATATTCTATATGCTATTATTGGCTAATGTTGATGGCTATTAAAACACCTCATGTTCAGGTTTCCGCCGCCTTTGTAAATTGAATAGGAATATTAACGTACACGAGATTACTTATTTTAACATGGTCTCGGGAATTCTCTAGGTCGTTCACTGAAATAATTATACTGTAATGTTACATTAATCATGACTAAAATAAAATATACAAAACATGCCACAATGGGTCTCTTTGAGGTGCAAGTAGAGTGGACACTAGGTCTGGGACAAAGACGTTGGGCTCTTCGACGCGCGCCGGCGAGGTGACTGGCCCAGCTGCTCTGCGAAGCGCGTGGACAGATTTATGACTGGAGAAAGGGAGTGACGAAGAAGCGGCAATGTATTGGTGTGAGAGTTAGTTAAGCCCTTTCGCCCAACCTTGTCCCACTAATTAACCATGCCAAAAATTCAACACTGAGACGACTACTGGCAATTGAAGTGAGGGGCGTGAAAAGGAGCACGAATGTAGGATAGGGCTTGCGCTCTCACTCGTTTGTCTACAATTAGAGCGGCTTCTGTGCCCCGTGCTTGACAACGCAATCAACCGCCTACTCTTAAGAAAATGCTCATGCAACGACTCATTTACTTCCGCGCACGTATGACTTTCCACGAAGACGTTAGGGTGCGAACAAAGTCGAATACGTTTATGTAGTGCTGTAAATACCTACATAATATTCTCTTGTTTACGTTTTAACACCACAATAGCAACAATTGAATAGTATAGACTTTTCCGAATTACTTTAATTTTAAACAAAAGTGTTAATACTCTATTAAATAAACTCTCCGCTTGATTTGCATGCTTTGGCCAAATTCATTCCCCTATTACAAATTTATCTATCTTAAAAATTGAAAACGCAACTTGATCTTCCTACATTATTTTCTGACAACAAAATGCCGCCTCAGTGTTACTTTCCTTCGTGAAGCAGATCCAACAAGCTTGGCCGTTGTTCGACGTTTCATTTCATTTCCATATCGAGAAAAGTTTAATAAATGACGTTGCTTTGGTTTTCCTCATACGTAATTTTCATTTCCATCTTAAAACAGGCGTCTATTTTCACTTTGCCATATTTAAACTTTTTCCGTAATAAAAACAACTTTCCTCCGCGAGCGTTCCGTGGACACGTCCTTCCACCACCAAGACTGACCGAGCGTTCTCTCGTTTCGAGTTGCGCGCGATCGTCTCCTGTTTTATCCTGCGCGAAATCTTTTCCAAACACGTCTCTTCTTGCCTCTGTACGCTCTTCTTGATCTGTCCCTCGAATGTGATCTCCGCTCCCATTGGTTACCTTGCATTTACATCGTAACTCTTTATTCTTTGAGCTTCTTAGCTCATATTATTTTTTTACTTTTAACACGGTTTACACGGAAGTTGCTCATGTGTCCTTGTTTTACATTACCTATTCCACTTCCCATATTTCTCCCACCACTGATTATATTGTATTACATCTTGTTTATATTAATTGTACAACACGTATTTGTTAATTGGTCGTTTACCCCAATGTTGTCAATGCCGCATTTAATATTTCAGCAAATATTAATTTAATCTCACAATTCTTGTTATAAACCATCACAATACTATTACTACGTTCTTCTCAAAAGACATTAAAATATTTGACACCTTCTCCAATAAAACAAATTTAATTTTAATAGTTCGGTCCAGGGAATGCAGTTTTGGAAAACCTCGTAAGATGGCAAAGTCGGCAGTAGGGTTGTCCATCGCCATCGACCTCTTAGGCCAAAGCATTTTCAACGCGAAATATTACGTTTCCAAAGGTGTACTTACGCAATGAAGAGAATATAATGTAATGATCCAACAGAAAATGGTAATTTGTTTACAAAAAACTATGTTGGGTTTAAATATTGTATGGGGAATCGTTGGGTGTAAATATCGAAAAAGTTGATAAATCTTGTTAATACATGTCGTTAATTACTTCAGTAGGTTTTATTGTTTCATTTCGTTTTGTAGATTGCGTCCGTTTGGATGTCGCCAATTCGTTTAGAACAAAATCATTGATGTACTCTGAAATGCACTCGATTCATTCATATTTTATGTTTTACCCAATTTGAGTGTCTATCCTTTTCTTTTGTAAAATACGAATTTGTTGCTAAAATTGAGCAATGTCCAATAAAACAATTTCTGTAGAATTGGAGAGAAACACAACGATGGAATTTATTTCAAATGTAACTATTTTGTACTAAGTTTGTATTCATTTCCTGAATTTTTGTACCAGACTTTTGTACCAGATATAAGGATTCGGAAGATACAGAGATTCGGAAGATACACACGATATCATACATAAGATTCATATATGTAACAACGCAGCAGTATTAAAGGACCGCGATAAGAACGTACTTCATACTGAAACACGTATCGAATTTCTGTGGCCCCAACTTTAGGAGCTCGACTGCAGCGGCTTGCAGTGCACTTGCGTGGTTTGGAGTGGCTGTTCCGGTGGGTGAAGTCTCGCTTGTCAGAGCGAGCGCCGAGGCAAGCCGCACTCTGGAGGTTGAAATGCGTCCCAAGGCGGCCTACTTCACTTGAATGGTAAGCGCAGTCGTTGGCGTACTCAACCGGTGTCTTCGTGAGTTTTAGCTCCCTAGTCCGGAGTTCCGCGCAAGTGCCATTCAAAAATATTCTTATGTTTCTATTACAGCCAACAAACGTGTATTAGGTGATAAGATAAACTTCAAATATATTTATTATATAAATTATTGGTGAAGTGCGACCAATCAATAATTGGGGAAGTAGATGAAGACCTACTTCGCCTGAATCAGAACAGGTCCCTCTGCCTTGAACTATGTTTCTCAAAATATTTCTTACTTCTTCAATAATAGAACGTTGCAGTTGACAACCGCCACTGTAATCCAAAACCAGTCAAGACAGGCCGACCTGAAAGTTCTCCATTATCTTCCAATCTTTATAGTTTGTAGATAACCGACCTACCAGAAATGTTTATATCGGAATTTGCAGTTGATACGGCTATCAATTCACCAGTCTCCTATAAACACAATAGAAACCAACCTTCTCTTATTGCAAATCCAAATTGAGAAATTGGCAGCCAAAATGAATATTAAAATAAATCCAAAAAACAGCGTCACTCACATGCACTGATATTTGCACAGAACAATACCAAAGAAAATACACAAATAAGTATAAAATAAGCTTCATATTAATGAAAACGATTTGTAATGCAATATCTAAGATGAGTCAAACAGATACTGTTTCCCGATACTGCATAAATATTCTGTTGTGGAATGTTTGTGTTCTGAATAACTAAGCGTTCTTAGCGCGTCTCCGCCCAGAGCCCACTGGGACAGTATTTGCCGCGTACTTCGGAACCGCACAATGTCGCGTTCATGCGACCACCGTTGTCTGTCCCCACCCAGGGCGCAGAACAAAGATCTCTCAGCCCCTTCCACGAAAGGCGTCCAAGAGGCCCCACGACGACTGCCACGGCGACTGCCACGGCGACACTCACGTCCACATGGCCGTCGCCGCTCGCCCGCGCCGCCCCGCGCGCGTTGCCCGTCGCCCGTCACCTTCGGACTGTGCGTCGTGTTCGTCTCGCCCCAGGCGCTGCGGCAACGTGTCCATGAGAACGCGCACGTCCTAAGCAGAGCAGAATAGCAACGACGCAACGCAAGTTTCCCACAGCACCTCGCATTCCGCCGGTGGCCTCGCACGTCGCGCTCGCGGCCATCTTGTGCTCATTGAGTCTGCAGTTATGCCACGATGCACGGAATTTAAGGGCCATTGGCCTTTCTGCATGGCACAAATGCTCAGGAAAGCTTGTGGGGATACAATTCCATTTTTTGTAATAGAAGGAAAGATTTTTTGGGGACACAATCCGGGTCTCAAATTGTCCGGATTTTCAAAAACAACCAATAAACGGGCCGGTAGACGTCTTGATCGATACAAAAGCAATACTTGAATTACACAAGGAATTGGAAAATCGTGTAAAACCAACCGTGCTTCTTACTTTATTTCTAAACAACATAACGTATCACCCGATTTTCGGTTTCCGCTACTTCGAAAATATTTTAAGGAAAGTAATAGCACAAATTCCGAAAAATAATCAAGATATTTTGAACTCTAATAACAACACTAATGCAATGTACAATATTGTTAAAAACTACTTCATCTCGATATTTTGTAGGATGTTGTTTTAAAGAATATCACAGAGAAATAAGAAATCCGGTAAAAGTTGCAAGTCTTTTTAAACAACACTTCAAGAATTGCGACTTTCTCACAAAATTCCACATCATGTTTCCCCTCAAAGCATTCCGAACGACCTTCGTTTCTGAAACATCTACCAGTGCAACATTTCGAATAGTAAACTAAAGAACAAATATTCGGTTGATTTACATGAATTGCCAGATTGTTTATTAAAAACTCGTGAACCTGCCCTTGTACACCCGTGAGTCGCAATTTTAATGCCTTTATGAAAACTATGTCTCCAGATGTCATGAAAACAGCAAAATAAACCAAAATTTAAGGAAGGCACCAAAAATGAAAATCAAAATTATCGGTCGTTTTCCCGTTTGTCAGTGTTAAAAATTCAGAAAGGCTTTCTATAAACAAATGGAAACATTTCTGACGAAAAGCAAATTGTTTCCAGACTGTTAACATGGATTCAGAAAATGAAAATTGACAGAAACTGCCATTTTTTCCTTCCTGAAAGATGTTGCTTCATCAATAGATCAAAATGAAGGCAAATGGCTGATGTATAAGTAACAAAATTTGTCTGTCAATCCAGTCAAACCTCAACTGGGACGTCCATATAAATGAACACTAAATGAAGTTCATTATGTTACCCATTCAGAATTATTTCCAAATCAGCCAGCTTTCTTGCAGCTTGTTGCGTGGGTTTTGAAAGTGTACATTTCCGCCTGAGACATCGCATAAGCTCACTTTATTGTACCCAGACATTTAGACTGCAGAAAAACTAATTCGAATAATAAGCAAATGACATCTACGTGATTCGTGCAAGCCTATCTTCATTGCCCTTGGAATCTTACCATTCCCTTGTCCATTTATTTACGAATCTTGCTCTTTCAACTTTCGTGGCATCTAAAACAATGATAGTCTCATTAATGGTTGTCTCACAGGACACATAATGAAACATTTAATGTGACATCATGGATTACGAATAAGCAGTATAGATCGGGAAAGCCCCACTGAGTACCTTTGCTTGTTGTCTCACTGTGTAATTTGCACATGTTATTAAGTATTCACTCATCGCACGAAATATAACCATTTTAAATCACAGGTAACAACTGGGTTTTATACCTAAATAGTTACTTTCGAATCATTACAAATTTTAAAAAAACAAATTTTTAAACTCACCTATTGTAATTTGATTCAGAAACTGCAAGAAAAATAACTTTTGATCTCAACCAAGACCAGCAGTAGCATAACGTCTTCCCCTTGAACTCTAACGGTCATGCTAGATTCAGTGGTGCAGTTATATTTGCTGCATTACATGGTTTAAGAATGTTATCTTGTTTTACGCGCGAAATTTCAGTGGTTGATCATTGTTTACTGCCTTCCCCTACTTTGCAATTTTCGAAAATGTAGAGTTTGCGAAAATGGGACTATCACCACTTCTTATACCGTCTTTTGAAACATGCGAGGAGACAATTTTAAAAAAACGGAGGAATTTTTCAGAAAAAAACATGTTTAAAAATTGACTCTATTTCACGAAAAATCTCTATCTTCAATATTATAGTTGTAGGAAGACGCCGAAAAACATTTGAACTTTTTCAAGTTCCGAAAAAATTAGAGATTCTACGAAAATGACACCTGCAACATTATTTTAAGCGTCCTTTATGCTCTCCAAGGACAAAGTTTAATAACAAAATTGTAGTAATTTGTGAGAAAATTTCGAAAATGTTAGGCTTGATATCAAGTAACCCAAAAAGTCAAAATATTTTTTTCAAACACAGAGGGTCTCCAGTGCCTTTAAATCGCCGCCGTTCCTTAAGTCCGCTATTAAGGCTCGGCCCGATCTATTCTTACAGGCATATAACGCATGCATACGAGAGGGGAATCTCCCCCGTCGATGAAAGCAGCAACAGCTAGTCCTCCTTCCGAAGGTCGATAAGGCACCTACTGATCCGGCAGCCTATCGGCCAATATGCTTACTGAATACAGCAGGCAAAGTGTTAGAGCGGATCATCTGCAATCGTATTGAATCATTTACAGAGGGGCCTCAGGGATTGTCTGATAATTAGTACGGCATCAGAAAAGCGAGATCCACGGTAGATGCAATTAAGGTAGTCATCGAAATCGCACGCAAGGCCATTGAAGGCAAACGATGGAAAGGAGGTCCTATGAAGTATTGTGCTACAGTGACCCTAGACGTGAAACCGCCTTTAACACTGCAAGGTGGAGCTCCATTCTTTCTGAGTTACAAACTCTTGGCGTTCCAAGGTACATCTCGAACTTGGTCAAGAGTTACTTTAAAGAGAGGATCCTCCTATATGAAACTGGGACTCATGTGAAATCTTATACGGTCACAGGCGACGGTATCCCACAAAGCTCGGTACTTGGTCCGATGTTGTGGAACATTATGTATGACGCCGTGTTGCCGGAAGGCGCAAGAACTATTGGATTCGCTGACGATGTTGCAATTATAGTTGTCGGCAAATACATCGAAGAAGTCACGCAGGTTGCCAACGAGGCTGTGGCGGAGATCCGGCGGTGGCTTACGTCGGTAGGACTACAGATGGCCGAGTATAAAACAGAGACTGTGCTGGTGACGGACAGAAAAGTTAGAGAGAGTATTACTCTTAATGTAGGAGGCTGGAAAATACCCTCGCAGCTGTCACTGAGGTATTTAGGAGTGCATAGTGACGCGGGACTGCGTTTCGACGAGCACCTGCGCAAAGTCTCCGAGAAAGCGTCTCGTATGGCATCGGCATTGGCACGCAATATGCCTAATGTAGGGGGTCCTGGGCAAAGAAGCCGGAGGCTGCTGACTAGCGTAGTAAATTCCATTCTTCTCCACGCAGCCCCGATTTGGGCTGATGCCATGGGCATTCAGTCATACGCCCGTGGGGCTAAGTCGGTGCACACAAGGTCCGCCTTGCGGGTTGCTCGAGCGTTTCGCACTGTATCCTATAATGCTGTGTGTGTGTTAGCAGATATGCCTCCTATCGACCTCATTGTGCAGGAGAGAGCTAGACTCTACTTGCGCAAGCGGGAGAGGGCTTCAAACTGGAATACCATCACGAAAGAAGAGAGGGGGTGACAATGGACCAATGGCAACGACGATGGGAGCAATCATCAACTGGGCGATGGACATTTTGGGTCATTCCAGACATCATGACGTGGATCCAAAGGGAAGAAGGAGAATTAGATTTTTTTCTAACGCAGTTGCTGACAGGGCATGGATGTTACGGAGAGTATCAGCTCCGATTCCGGTTGAACGATAGCTCCTCATGCCCAACGTGTTTCCCGGTGGTTAAAGATGTATAACACGTGTTCTTTCATTGTCCACGCTTCGCAGTGGAAAGGGAGGAACTCCGCAAACTCCTCCAAGACGTAGTGACCCCTGAGACCATCGTCACTAGGATGCTGATGACACAAGAGTATTGGAGTGCGGTAGCCACCTATGCCGCAAAGGTCCTGAAGACGCTCCGCTCCGAGGAGCAGTTACAGAGAAGTTTCCTGTAATATGTTGGTGAACTGTGAAAAGCCCATCCTTCCTTCTCGCGATGGAATGCCTGACGGCGGTTCCGCGGGAAGGAATAGGAAGAAAGAGGGGGGTTTTAGTGGGTAGGCGTAGGCTAGCTATGAATCTCACACGTTGCGGGCCCCGCAGTGTCTTTAGAAGATTTTCCCCTGCCCCCGTATAAAAACACATACCCACAGAGGCAGACGCGCACACAGAGAGGCAGACGCGCACACACAGAGGCAGACACACACACACACAGAGGCAGACACACACATACAGAAGTAGACACACACACAGAAGTAGACACACACACAGAGGCAGACACACACACTCAGAGGCAGACACATACACACAGAGGCAGACACATACACACAGAGGCAGACACATAATACACTGAGGCAGACATATACACACAGAGGCAGACACACACATACAGAAGTAGACACACACACAGAAGTAGACACACACACAGAGACAGACACACACACAGACACACACAGAGACACAGAGAGAGAGACACACACTCATAAAGCGACACACACACAGAGCGACACACACACAGAGGGACACACACACACAGAAGCAGACACACACACAGAGAGACAAACACACACACGGAGAGACAGACACACACACGGAGAGACAGACACACACACGGAGAGACAGACACACACACGGAGAGACAGACACACAGAGAGACAGACCACAGAGACACACACACGGAGAGACGAAATGACTCTCGAGATTCGCGACCTTGACGAGCTGACAACGGCGGCTGAAGTCTGTGAAGCTGTAAGCGGGGAATTGAAATCACCTGTTGAGCTAGCAAGTGTCATATCCGTGCGGAGGGCTTACAGAGGCACCCAAACTGCAGTGGTCCGTCTACCGACTGAACTAGCCAGAAGGGCATTGAAGAGCGGCCGAGTTCGCATTGGGTGGGTGAACTGCCGCGTTAGAGAGAAAGTAACTGTGCGGAAGTGTTATCGTTGTTGGGCGTTCGGACATCTGGCGCGCGACTGCCAAGGGACGGACAGGTCGAAATCCTGTCACCGATGCGGAGAAGATGGCCACTTACGTCAGGCCTGCAAAAGCCCTGAGGCGAGGTGTGTGCTCTGCAAGAATAAGAGGAACCAACCGACGGGGAGTTTCACGTGTCCGGCGTATCAAGTAGCAATGAAGGCAATGGATAACAGAAAATGAGAGTTCTCCAGCTAAATTTAAATCATTGCGAGGCGGCCCAGGACCTTCTGCAACAAACGGTGAGAGACCTTAAGATCGATGTGGCGATTCTTTACGAGCAGTACACGAACATGGAGGGCCCTACTTGGTTTTCAGACAGGTCATGTCGAGCCGCGATATGGACTTACGGTGTGCGTCAGGTCCGGGAGGTCATAACTGTACCATCGACCGGCTTTACCGGGGTTAAGGCAGATGGCATATACATGTACAGTGTATATGCACCCCCTAGTCTCTCAATACCCGAATTCGAAACGTTGCTGAACAGTCGATGCACGAGGACGGAGACCCCTTATCATCGCTGGCGATTTCAACGCATGGGCTACAGCGTGGGACAGCAGGGTAACGAACCGAAGAAGAGAGGCCCTTCTAGACCATTTAGCCTCACTGGACGTTGTCCTAGCAAATACCGGGAACTCCAACCTTCTCTCGAAATGGCGATAGCTCCATAGTCGATTTGACATTCGGGAGCGAGTGCATTGCTCGCTCGGGTCTAACCTGGGTTGTGAGCGACCAATACACGCATAGTGACCATCATGCTATTCTCATGGAGATGGGTAAACCCGAGAAACGTCGGACACTGCACCAGCCCAGTCGCAAGTGGAGCACAAAAAAACTGGACACGGAGGCCCTCGTCGCCATGATGGAAGATGTGACCATATCTGAAGGACCACCGGAAGAGCAGGCAGAGGAACTCATGACGCATGTTGTCAATGCATGCGATGCCTCTATGCCGAGGTGCTCACCAAGCGACCGTCGACCACCGGTTTACTGGTGGAACGAAGAAATTGCTCAACTACGCAGGAAATGCATCAAGAGCAGACGTCTGTGCCAAAGAGCAAGGAGCCGGCCCGACTCTGAGAGGTTGCGGGAACAACACCGGAATGATCGCAACGCCTTGAAAAAGGACATCAAAGCGAGCAAACGTCTCTGTTGGCGTGAGCTGTGTCGAGAGGTTGATGAGGACCCATGGGGCAGGCCATACAAAATCGTTATGACCAAGCTGAATGGCGCGGTCAACATGTCCCCGACCTGTCCAAACCTACTGCAGAACATCGTGGCCACTCTCTTCCAGACCCAGACGGAGACGAACCACGCAGCCCCGATACATCGACCCACGGACGTGCCCCCAGTCAGCCCAGATGAACTTCGGAATGCTTGCCGCCGGATCCGGGACACTAAAGCTCCGGGTCCGGACGGAATACCAAATGCGGCTCTGAAGGCTGCCATCGAAGCTCGCCCATAGGAATAATATTATTAAATATACATAGGAATAAGATTATTCGTTTTTTTCGTTGCCAGGGCTCGGCAATAAATGTTTTTCTTTCGAAAATTGGCATTTTCCCCGTGTTCTATTACAATTCTTCCTCTTATTACGAAGGCCGAGAAAGTAGAAAATTAAGTCTGTTTGGATAAAATAGTTGAAATGTAATATACTTATGATTTTTGTTACAGGAATATTGATAAACTTTGCTGTAAATATTTCTATTAATAAAATTATTGTCGTGTAAAAACTTTAAAGGGATATGTGTCGCTACAGTTTTCACTTCCTGCGATTAAAAAAAATAAAGAAAAAATGTTCCTGACAATCGAATCCGACCTTGAAATTTGTCGACCGGCGCTGTAGCCGTCGGGCTACGTCATTCAACGGAAGCAAGACACGTTTCGTATTTTACTTACCTCGCCCAAAAAAGCCCCGAATGTACTCCTGTCCAAGAAAAAGTTTCATATGGAATTTGATTTTCGTCACAGCGGAGGCGATCTTGGACAACACTCGATCCGGGTGAGGAGCCAATTGACCATCTCTAGCAGTTAGAATCTTAGTGTCTACATTATTGGCACAAAATCTCACGGGGCGAAAAAGACTGTTCCCCAGGGACGGGCCGTGTTTGTTTATGAGGCGGTATTGGTAAACACGTTTTTTCCAATCAACAAATCATCAAATTGGTTTTAATTTTTTTCCTCTATCGTCTACATTGTTTAAAAATCTGAATATGTATATATATATATATATATATATATATATATATATATATATATATATATATATTATAGAATGTTATAAAACACATTTCAGGGAAAATTAATGAGACAGTACTCCAACGTTATTACGCTAAAAATCAATTTAAAAAATTAAATTATTTTTTTCTATTTGAATGTCGCGTTGAAATGTCGTTGGTTGACAAAAATACTTTCAAATTCAACTATTTTTCGCCGTCTCGGCATTTTTTCAGCCTGGTTCATGCAATGGAAGCTGATAAAAAATAAAACATAAGAAAAAAACGTTTTTTTGCATGTCCGCAACAGGTTATCCTAGGAGCTGATTTTTTTGGAATCCACGGCATGTTTTATTTTCTTTCATATGAACATCACGATAATCGATTTGGTTTGGGGGAACGTTTCACCACCTCATTCGGAAAAAGGATATATCCTTTCAAAAAGTTACAATTATTGTCTCATCTGAATAAGCTTTAATAAGATAAAAAAAATCCGCAAACCATTCGGCGCAATTATTTTTCGTTCTCAAGATATGTAATTGTTAATACGACATTAGCGTCTTAAAATCACGTCCATTTTTGTACCTAGTCCATTCGCTCTCATGTGTACTGAAAACACACTTTTGGAAGGTCTCAATTCATTTGCCCACTACATACGCCTAACGTAGAAACTATTTACACAAATATTTTAAAAGTGGCCGGAGTGCTAGTTCAACGAAGCACGTACTGAGTTAACACAACACAAAATTCATGTAACGAACATAGACACATAAGGGGGAGAGGGCAAGAGAAGTGCGGAAAACAAGTCAGAAATTAGTAATATATGAATTATTGTTACACATTTTTTGCCTTTTATCCTTTGGGACAGGCGCTGTTAGTAACGAAGTTTCGAGACGGTCACCCATCCAGAAATCTTTGGTGTCACGAGTTTCCCAACTTCCGTGATTTCACAGTGCGTAATTAAGCAACTTGGCTTCACTTTCCAAAGCTGAACAAGAACTTTTTAAATGATCTGTGCTTGAAGAACAGATTTCATTAAGAACAATCTCCACTTACCATATTGTAGTTGTAGAAAGACACCGAAATTAATTTGAAATTTTGCAATTTTCGAAAATTTAGAAAGTTCATAAAATTATGAAGACTACAACGCCAATTTTATATGTACTTGAGAAAAACAAAGACAAAATTTGAGCAGTTTGAGAAATTCATTTTTATTGGCTTTATTACACGTGAAAACTTATAACATTTTCAAAATATTGATTGACCTAGTTTAAAATCTATTTTAGAACAGATTTCATTAAGGAAAAAATCTATTAACATTTATTAGCAGCAGATCTATAATGTTGCTGTGATCTGAGTTGTATGTGGTCCACCGTATGGTCACAGGGGTACTTTAGATGTATTCTCAATATTTTCGAAATTTTCTTAAAAATTGTTTCAAATTTTTTGTCGCAGGGGAAACTACATTAAAATGACGCAGACCGCATTTTCGTTTAAAACTCTGAATTTTTGAAAAATGCAAAAGTTGAATTTTTTTAAAATTTTCCTACAACTAAAATTTTGAAGATAGATATTTTCCCTCAATCAAAATCTGTTCTTAACAGGTAGTTCTTTAAATGAGGTCATAAACAATTTTTTCAAAAAATTGTGGTTTTCGCGTAATTTTGTGTGAATAATAGGCCAAAATATTGAAAAACATTTTCCTCATAAACACTTTCACCTTTTTCTTGAAATTTTCACTCTGATACAACAAAATACGCTTATAAAAATGGCATAGGAAGGATTTTCGTTAACTTCTCGGCGGTTCTCGTTTAAGTTCTTCGGCGCCTTTCTACAACTACAAACACTTTCTTCTTAATAAAATATATTCTTTAAAATTAGACATTAATACGAGATGGAAAAGCTTTTTTTAAATTATTAGTAATTTTTGAGTACGTTTGCTTAAAATAATAGTTATTTATGACAGGAGTCCTCTAAATGAATCTTTAAGGACGATGCCGGAAGGTTAACTTCGAAGCGGGACGTTAGCAATTTCGTATAGTTGCCTTTCCGGGAATTGAAGTATCAAAAGATATTTTCGTGCAAGATAATATTCTGGAGGAAACAGAAACTGCAAGCTCTAGTTTGATGTCTTCTAAATCTGTAACCACTGATGAGAAAGCTTATGATTTATTTTGTGATTGGTGGACGAAGAGGAATGTTCGAGTCATTAACAAAACTTGCTGGCATACTACTTTCAATATATCTGTAATTGTAAAAATAAATTGTGTTTACATTTTTCCCCAAAAAATTGTGATTTGTGTCTACGTCACAAAATGCCAAGATGCATGAGCACCGATAAAATCTAAACTCGAAAGTCCGGTAGAATATTTTTAATAAACTCTCTAAGTTCTCTCTCCAATTTCTTCGACATATAGAAAAAAAGTGCGCTTAAACACATCACAGTTCTCGTTGAACTCTCTGAATTTTTGAAAATTGCAGATGTTAGAAATAATGCGGGAATGTATGTACTAGAAATAATATGAGAATGTTGCAATAGCAGTCGTTGATATTGGTTATAGACCGTGTTTTACCGATAGGAAGGCAAAAGAGCCTGCCGATGTATTGCATGGGAGGAGTGAGTGATGAGCTTTTAATTACTTATCTTGTTTGGTGTTATAAATGACAGTCACCCCCCCCCCCCAAAAAAAAGGAATCAGACCTGAAGATTTGACACATGTATCTGTATGTATGTCGACGCGCTGAATCCGAATCCGAAGCCAGAATTGCGCCACCGCCACCATTTAAATCGCGAAAATAAACAGTAAAATTTATAATCTATTATACCATAGAGCGCCGTTGATTAGCACTGCCGTGATACTGATGGCCTGAATGTGATCTCAATTCTTGTTTTTGAGAGGCTTATGAGCCGTTGGTTTGTATTCCATCAATACACGCATCATACTTAGCTTAGATTTAGATTTACATTTATTTAGTGAAAAAAACAGTAAAAACTGTATGTGACGTATGGGCTAGAAGATCATCTGCACACGTTTTCTTGAGTTCCAGAATCCATTCCCGTTATTTTAACTATAAATAGTTGAAAGTTGAGTAAAAGTTAAAATAAATAAATAAAAATAAATTTTAAAAAAGCGCGAGATTAGCAATATTTGAAAAAAGTAAACATTTTTGTTCCCGAGTTATAGAAAACTTATTTGCATCGGTAAACGAATTGCAAGTATGATTTTTCTGCATTGCTAACAAAATAGTAACTCGTCCTTACCTCTACTCCTACCATTACAAGCAAAAGGAGAGCTCAACAAAACGTGCGCATAGTGAAGCTACATTTACGTCCAGAAGCAAAACAAGGGACCATCTCAGCATTTGCTCAATGGATCAGGGAAACTGGACAAAAACCTGATCGAGATGGGGTTCATTGACCCGGAAGCTGAAGTACATTATTTGTTACAAGCATATTAAGTCTTTTTAAAAAATGTATACAGTAAAATTTAATTTAATTCAATATATATCACTGCTTTTTTAAAATAAACATTTTTCTTTTTGATAATCAGTATAGTCTCTAATTCCACAGAAACAGTTTTGCAGGAGAAAATATTTTACTGTTAACTTAAATTTGTGAACCGTCTTCAATTGTTTAATATCATCTGGCAATGCGTTTTTAAGTACCGTACATGTATTGCATGTGGATTTCTGATAGTGAGCTGTTGTTACTGACACTTGATGAACGTGATTTTTACGACGTGTATTGTAATTATAAATATCAGTATTACATGAAAAAATGTTCCCACCGATAAGTAAGTCACTTTTGACAAACATTACAGATTCGTAAATAAGTTTGTTTCGAATGTGTGCGGTCTGCTGGTGGTCGGGGACGTCCGAGGGTATAAACAATATCACTTAAATGGTACGATATCAGAGGTGTTGGCGATTCTTCCCCCGCGGCATTTGGAGCGCTGCATTTGTCAACACCTAACCAATGGGAGGTCACTACTCAACACACATACATCGCTCCGAACGTTTCACAGAACAGTAATGATAGATTTTTCAGTTTCAGTACTAAACAGTATTAAATGGCCGCATGCATGTTGTGGTAGTTCAGTAATATTTATAACGATCTTCTTAGCACAGGGCAATTGGTCATTCAGGTCCTAGAATCAGTTTACAACCCAGAAAATCCAAACACCATGGCGTTCGCCGAAGGCATCCTGGACTTCACTGCAGCAGTACGAAAAAACACAGAAGGTATTATGTCGCAGCCTCCACACAACGCCAAACGCATGACCTCAATCGAACTTGCTTCAGAAGTGAACACCGATGTAAAAGAACTATACAAGTACAAGTGTCAAATAGATTCAGTTTTTAAAATAAAAAGACACCTCAAGTCCCAGTAGAAGTAAAAAACAACAACAATCAATACAATATGAATTAGCTATCATGAAGAATGTACAAAGGAAAACAAATCTAAGATAACAGAAAACTAATTCAATTCAATTCAATGATTCCCCATTTCACGAGTCGAGTCTCAGGCCATCACGCCACTGACTATTCAAATTTCGTCTCTCCACTCGAATTTCGCTACGCTCCTTCTAGCGGAGAGAGGTGTCACTCGGGTGCGAAACAGGCGATTTGAATTCAGCTCAGAAACATTAAGTTTAAAGATATTTTACATGAACAAATCTACGAAATGGAACAGGTGGCTTTTCCTCCCCTCCAAAGGATGGCGTATGAAGGATTTTTTCGCCCGTAAAACGTCTACAGCTTCGATTGTGTTTGATCCCTCAAACTTGTGTATATAGGTACGCTAACCGGTACACCACCGAAGTCGCCGACACCACTCAACTCAAGAACAATGAAATTTAGGGGCGACTCGTGTGTATTTGCACGTTGGTTTGCAAATACAACTCTTGACACCTTTGGAAAAACTGTTCTGGAACGTGCTGAGTCGCCTCGCGGTAACCCGACACTAGTCATAAATATTTCGGAGGGTCCTTGCCGAACGACACCGATGCGAGTGCGGAGAAAAGAATGTGGCCAAACCTCACTGCTGATAAAAGGAACCGTTCCGCATGCTCTTAAACTTCATAAGATGCCCTGTGTTTGTCTTTATGTTAAGGTATGTTAGTGTAAGGTATGTCTGTATGTATGGATATGTGGGTGGCAGTGAGTGAGAGAAATTTGGGAGGAGGGGGAGAGAAGAGACGCGTTGCACACCCAAATAGCGAGACGACGAGCCGCCAAAGATGAAATTAAAATTCCATCCACGACAATAAACCACTTCAGAGCAGCACTTGAATACTCCATGAACTTAAATAAATAATTGCATAAGCGTGCAGATCCTTGCATAAAGAAATATTCAATAATGATAAAAAACATTCGCCCCACGATCTCGGAAAACGCAATCTTAAACACATCGCATCACAATTTCGGGGACTGGGGTTTTCCGTCCAGAATTATTATCAACATACTAGTAAATATTTAGCATTTTTGCAAAAAATATACTATTTTTAGCAATCAATTTGTAACTCTGTCAAACTGCTATTTTAAAATGTTAATTTCAGGCACAACTTGCGGATCCTTTCTGGCCGTTCTAGCGCATATTTCAATTTAATTTGTTTATAAACTTGTAAATTGTGGGAATATTGTTAATTCGTGGATTTAGGCTCTGGAGCATTGGGAGACTCTCCCCTCTTTAGATCTGCAAAAATTGGTTATTGTTCATAAATTTACAGTTATTGCAAATTTTTTTATTGTCTCCTCTAAATCCCCTATAAATGCAATATAAAAATCCGCAATTCTGACAGTGCTATCAACTTCCGTTCCTGAGATATTGAATTATTTATTAGAACTTTGCATCTCATAATCACCCCCATTTTTTTGCACTCATTCCATTCACTCTCTTAACATAAGTATACTGAAAAAAGAGGTTTGCGAAGTCTCGCTTGGATTGGTCGCTTCATATGCTTAATGCCGATATCAGATGCGATATCGCGGCCTCGGTAGCGCCTCGAGGCGATAAACAGTGCGACGGAGTGAAGAGATTGGTTTTGCCATTTCTTCGACAAAAACTACAACAAAAAGCAAGCCATAACGTTTATTAGTAGATTCGTGGGATCATTGCAGTAACAAGAGAAACGCCAAGAGAAACAGTTTTATGGTGAATATAAACAGAAGCTATATTATTTATTTTTATCTTCTCTATTCAATAGTACGAATTGCAATGCTATCGACTTGCAAAGGAATTGTTCATAGGGCAGGGTGCCCTTCTACGTCCCTTAAGAGGCTATCAGCCGCTTTAAAAGAAAGGGAAACTAAGATGAAATTGAAATAGGCACTTCAATAATTACACGTCCCCTCCTTAAAAGAAAGGGCAACTAACGATGGTACGAGAAATTCTGTGCCGTTGTGTAGCACAATGAGTTGATGAATTTTGTTTTTCCTGAGAAGAGTTTAAGAAACTCTCTGTGTTAACTTATGCAATGTGGCGCAATACAGGAAGTGACATGGTTCGGATCTTTTTTCCAAGCGGATTTGACGAATCACAATCCTTGGTATTTGGAAGCTCACTTTCTGAGTATATACATGACTTTTTCCTTTATGCGCATACTACGGCGCATATGCGTAGTCCTACAGGGAAAAAAAGAGTAAGGGGACCGCTGCGTCAGTCTTGGCGTTGTCCTTCTTTAACACATGCCTGTGAAAGAGAGATGCACTCTTAGATATCTTGCCACGCAATGTCTTCAACCATATAAGGGCTAGCTCCGAAAACGAGGGGGAATCCCTGCGGGGCGCGGGCGCGGACGTAGATGCCGCAGAGGACGCGACAGGACTCACGAAAGTGCCTGGGGGAAACATGAGTAGGATCGTCGCGCGAAGCGGTACACGGGATCACCCGTAGCCGCCATACTGAGACCATTTTACTCGGCGGCGGGCCGCGGCGGCAGAATGACGACGTTTATGACGATGATGATGACGACGGCGACGCCAGACAGACGCAGCGACATCCGGAGCGCGGTACAGGCTGGACAGCCAATGCTTTGACACGAAATGAACGCCCTCCCGGACATTACTTCATCCGAAAACGCACTCACGAACGACATACTTTCCAGCTTCGTTTCGAAAAGTTGTGAAAGTGCTCATCGTCCGCATTATATTGTAGGCCTGCCAAATAACTGAAAATACAAAACGTTTCATTAAAAAATCAAGAAGCAATGAACATTTTACATGAAGATGACATTGAAACAGGCACTTCAATATTTACAACAAATTTCACAAAATTGAACCGCTCTTCAATTTATTATAGAGGAAATAATTTCCCTATTCTAATTAGGAGCATGGACAAGAATAAAACTTATGGTGCTGCCCAAGCAATACTGTCTCGCAATGTTTCTAAACGCTCCGAAATATTATATTGATTTGAATATTATATTGAACAATTGGTTCGATGTGACATACGTTTTACAAATAGGACAAGAGAGCTGTTAACTTGCTTAAAATTTCAAAATATGAAAATGACATACTACTGACACTTCCAGTTTATTTAGAATCTTAATACATTGCATATGTGACAAGAATTGTTCAAATTATTTTCAAAAAAGTTTCTGAACTTCGCAAAAGTTTTCTGCGGCAACAGAGAGTTGTGACACATAATTGCTCGCGAGCCAGGCTCGAACCAGCGGCCCTTCCCCCCAAAACGCCGCGTCTGAAACGGACATTTAACCACCTCAGCCACCCGGGCCATAGAGAAAATTAGCACTTCTATAATAGTCATAAGCGCCTAACGGCAACACATCATTTGATGGTTCATACTTTTTACAAATTAAATAAGAGATGAAAAAATTGTTAAAAAGTTGAAAATTCGAAATATCACGTACCGACACATCCAGTTTACTTGTATTGATAATTGGATTAGCGGTTAGAATTGCTTCAAATGGATTTCAATATTTATCTGTAATTATCAATTATTTCCTGCAGTAACACAGAATTGTTACAAATGAGGCGTTCAGAAGCCAAGCCGACTAACCCTATCAAATGAAAATTTTCGGTATGAACAGTTCAAGTATTTTATCTATAAAAAAGTCTATAATTTGTTCCGCATATTTCGAATAAACTCCTTCATTACTTACAATTAAGTGTATGTTTTCAGCACTGTAAATATATTTTAAAAAAATCAATGTCTCTCTTTGCCATAAAAAAGCCACTTTATATGGAGTTAGACACATTGCCAACTGAAAAGTATTGACATGAACGACATCCTGAATGGTTTCTAAACAGGTTATTTTATTAAACAAATACGCCCAAAATGAAACATTTTTACTAGAAAAAGTTACCGGTATTATTGTAAGTAGTTACACAATACCTAAAATAAAATAAAAATTGCCTGAAATTCCAATAACAAATTTGTAGTATTGAAATGTTTTTGTAATTAAAAAAAGAGCAATACTCGAATATGGGACTGGCGCTTTCTTTCTTACCGTCCCTTATTACATATGTGGAGAAAATTTAACGAAACTAGTCGTGCTACGGAATGGCACAGACATTTCCGTATTTCTTTTTTATTTTCTTTGGTCTCGGCAAACTATACGAATTTGCCACATTTTGCTAGCTGCAATCTATCGCCGCCCAAATAAAGTACACCACACAATAACTGGCGGGTGAAATTCTACTTTCCCAACCGTCCAGACAAACTTGTCCACCCTTCGCTACAGTCAGAAACGTAGTGATTATGTGATTGGTGTAAAATACCATGGGGCGGGAAATATGTTCCCGGGGGCGGGGCACCGATTGATTACGTATGTGACCGAAATATCTTTCCCTGACGCAGGAGAGATTTTTCCTGCGAGTACCCCATTTCGAAAAAAATATTTCTGAGGGGAAGTTTCCATTAAGAAATATTGTCAATAGACAAGTAAATGATTAGCATTTTAGCTAAAATTATGCTACCTTTTAGCAATCAATTTTACTCGCTCGAGCTTCCAATCCTCGAGTACAAGCGTCTCGAGCTTCTGATACTCGAGTGTTCGATACACGCGGGGCAGGAAACCGTTATTGTAATGCCAAATCGTTCACTTCACGTGTTTCACTTTTGAGCAGTGGAGATTATGTTACAAAGTGCACCTAGAGGACATATTACAATAATATACAGGGGTTCTTTAAAAAGCATACTGTTCGAAACTAATAATAAAGTTAAAACTGAACTCGTGTGTGAACGTATCAAAATAACACTGGGAAGATGAAAAGACGTTCATAGGCAGATTTAAAGTGGCGCTGTGTATTATTGATTTTCAAGATTTAGCAAAACTTCTGTCTGGTGAACGGAAATTGAATGCAAATGGCTATTTTATTTATTTCTGTATTACTCAAATTTATCTTGACATAAGAGTGAGAGGGAGCGAGAGAGAGCGAGAGCGAGAGAGAGCGAGAGAGAGCGAGAGAGAGCGAGAGCGAGAGAGAGCGAGAGCGAGAGAGAGCGAGAGAGAGCGAGAGCGAGAGAGAGCGAGAGAGAGCGAGAGCGAGAGCGAGAGAGCGAAGGAGAGAGCGAAGGAGAGAGCGAAGGAGAGAGCGAAGGAGAGAGCGAAGGAGAGAGCGAAGGAGAGAGCGAAGGAGAGAGCGAAGGAGAGAGCGAAGGAGAGAGCGAAGGAGAGAGCGAAGGAGAGAGCGAACGAGAGAGCGAACGAGAGAGCGAACGAGAGAGCGAACGAGAGAGCGAAGGAGAGAGCGAGAGAGCGCAAGAGAGCGCGAGGAGAGAGCGAGAGAGCTAGAGAGAGAGCGAGAGAGAGCGAGAGAAGAGAGCGAGAGAGAGAGAAATTTCTGGAGATATTTTAAGAATGAAAATTATTTATATAATAAGTGTTTATCAGTTTTTTAATATAAGTAATTTAATTTTTTTAACTTTTGCTTCGTTAAATATAAATTGCATTATAATATAATACAAGAAATCGTCTATATGGCTCACCGTAGGTTATTTAACTCATTGCGAACAAACTCATCAAAAAGTTGCAAAAGAACTAATAAATCAGAATTATTCAAAGCTGGTAATACAATACCAATGTTTCAATTTTCACGACCGACTGCATATAGTGTTCCAGGGAAAAGAGCATACTTTTGGACGCTCCTAAGAGTGATTTTTAAATGACACAATGTCTACGATAGAGCCAAAAACTACACCTCAAAGTGAAAAATGCGGGGGAGGAGAGTTAGGCAGCTGATAACGTTTTTCCAGACCGTTTACGGCGGAGTGATCGACGCTTATGGCATTAGTTGACTGATTAATCTGCGTGTATAGTCATCACCAGCAATGAGGCCCGCCTTGTTACCGGTAGCGCCAGTCAAAGTATTTG
Source organism: Gryllus longicercus (assembly GCA_038098605.1). NCBI lineage: Eukaryota > Metazoa > Arthropoda > Insecta > Orthoptera > Gryllidae > Gryllus > Gryllus longicercus. Next base: position 2,354,711 of record JAZDUA010000130.1, read on the forward strand.
CAGGAGAACAGAGAGAGCTGGAATGGACTGAAAGCGAGCATAGAATTCCAATTGTTATTGGATTGTAAACCGAGACCTTCAGCTCTTTATGCCACCGTTACTGACAGGGACCTTTCAGCATGTTATATTTAGTCCATTTTATCTCGTATCTAACTTTGTTAAGGATTTTGAAAAAGGTATTAAATAACAGAATCGTAGGAGTTTTAGATAAATGTGAAATAAATAAATATGTGCTCACGCATCTATTGCTGATTATATGAATAAAAGTTATACAACAGTACACCTACTATTACTGGTGTTCTGGCCATACCTAAGATTTGGCAACAGAAAAAATGGCCTTCCCCAGGAAACTATACTAGGGCCAGTACTTTTTACAGTATGCTACAACGATCTGTTTATAAATCTGCCAATTGACTAAATTATACCATACACTGATGATAGTTATCTTTAGCGGTGATAAATAGTGGAATAGGGCAGAAAATATTATCTACGAACATCTTCCAACTTGGTGACAATCATTCGTCAGTCACAAATATACTACATATATTCTGATAGTGGGTTTTATCCTGGCTCTTAATATTATTATTGACAATATCGCCGTACTGGGCATGTCAATTTATTACGAATCTATCCACCTCCTTTATTTGTATGAATATTATAAACAACCTCTTATTTCTTTTATTTATTTAATTATTATACTATTCTATATGACGACCGAATTTTCACTATCAAGAAAGTTTATAGCTGTGGGTACGATATATCGTCCCCATGGACTCCTGATAACGAAATATTTACGTACCCGGGATTACTAATTCTAATTCCGAATATTAGTTTGTAATAATCCGTTTCTGTTTTTTCCAATCGATATCCTAGCCGCTCCCCAGATTTCCACCCTATAATTCATAACTGGGAGATCGAGCAATTAAAATCGTACGCCTTCAAATGCAATTGCGGCAATGTACACTGTAAAAACCGACTTCTTTGAGCGTAATTCTCCCTTAATGTCATAATTGTATAATAATGTGAGCCGCTACTCTGTGACTATTCTACCCCTCGTTCATGGATTCTTTTGCACCAAGACAGGTAAAAGTTTTGACACGGTCGAGCTCCTCCTGCTGGTAATTCCATTTCTCTTTGTTACCCCAAATAAACCCATTCTTGAAGACTTTTTTTTTAGTATTTACTTTTAGTCCCCATGTCTCACTATACCTTTCAAGGATAATTAAACTCCTCTGTAAGCCCTCAATACTTTCCGAACGTAGAACTAAATCATCAGCATAATAATCCTGGAATTTGCAGACCAAACATTTCGTAGATGCGTCCGCTTCCTGTACTCCAGACATTAATTTTTTAATAAACAATATACAAAATAGAGGAGAAAGAAGACAAGCATGTCTTACTCCTACTGTCGATTTTATTTCTTGCGTTGTACTTTTGTTGCAACACTTCGGTTCAAATGAAGACCACGCCGAGTGACGTATATTTCTGAAAGAAAATATACCTCAAAGTCTCAAAGGTGGTTTCTTGTTTCAGACTCGATGAGTCGAGACTATAATGTTATAATTATATAAATTTTAATAATTATTATTATTACGTTTTCACTTCTCCCTCGGGGGGGGGGGGGTTAAACCTTCACCTGCCGTAGTCACTTCGGCTAATCTCGCTCGTACGGCCCCAGCGAGCAAGTACGGGCACTGCTTGTGGATTCTGTTAGTTTAATGAAGATCTTTTCCTAGGAATTTTCTTAGGAATACTATATGACATGTATCCAGAATAACTGATTTTTGCATTGTCATCATTTTCCATCTCTTAATGTCTCGAGTTGACGCTTTGTTGATTTTAACACTACTCCGGTAGTTGAGATTACTATAGTTGAATTATATTGAACCTTCTTTACCTACCAGAGCTTCTTTTTCTCATCTGTCAAATCTTTATAATTACTAATCTTTGTGTTGTAGATAGTACTGATGTTATGAGTGAGAGGGATGACAATGCCAATACTATACTACTCTTGTCTACTTTTGTCCAAGAACAAGACGTCAGACGGATGGCTGGTACAGTAACATCTATTCTTATTTCTCTATCCCAGTATAGCCTAATATTCTGGTTATAAATAACATGTAAATGTTCGTATTTAAAATAAGGGATGTGGCTCTTATTTCATTTCTGCTGTAAAGTTGGGTTTTAAATATGCTTCTGATTCATTGCAAAAATCTCTGTTTCAGATTCATTTTTATGTACATGTGATCAATTCCTTTCAGTTGTTCGATTCCAAGGTATTTATATTGATCAGAGATATGAATATCTTATCGTGTTTTCAGATATCACGTCGTATCTGACTTGTGTAACAATTTTTCCTTTTACAGGGTGGACAGATTTGCACTTGTCAAACCCAAATTCCATACATATTTCGCTACAGAACCGGGTGGCCATGTCAAGAAGTTTGTGTAGCTGTTCTCTTGACTTTGCATTCATTTTCAAATCGTCCACATAAAAAAGGTGATTGATCACATAGTTTCTTTTGATGGCGTTGTTAGTTTGATTTCATATCCTGTATTATTAAATGATTCACTGAGTGGGATCAGTGCCATACAAAGCCATAAAGCGCTCCGTGAGTCACCTTGGAGAATGCCTCTGTTGATGTGGATGGTTCTTGTGGTTAGTGTGCATTGGTAAAAAGGTGTAGAACAGTGTTCCATTCCTGCATCATGTTTGACAATATCATTAGTTTTGTCTCCACTTTATATATATTAAGAATGTCTATTAAATGTGTGTGAGGACCACGTCACATGTTTTTGTAACCAATATAGGACATGCTGATATTTGTTACTGCTCGTGATTCTATAACCATATATATTACCAGTTGTTATTTGCAGGCTTTTGACAGCATATAGCATCCCCTCTATTCTTCAGTCATTATACTGTTTTCTTCTAGATGTGTGTAGATCCTGTTTGTGATAATGGCTGTTACATATTTGTTCGTTGTGGGTAAACATGCTATTGGGTGATACTTATCTGGGTTTTGTGTTGGCTGAGCGTTTCGTATTAAGATTGCTTTGCCTCTTATATACAATGCAGGCGTATTCTCAGAGGACGTAATGATGTCATTATAACAATCTTCAAGGTTCGTGTGTATGCAGGTGAAATGTTTAAATCAGAAATTCGGTATGTGATCGAGTACAGGCGCTTTTCAGTTGGATGTTTTATTTATTATTTGTCTTCAATCTTCATCATTAATATGTACGCGTACCATTCTTCCAATCTTTTCCATTCTTTTTTTCTCAGTACTTAGCACTAAGCTGTTTAGGTCATGTTGAGCAGGCTGTTTCCAGTTACTGGACCAAAACTTGGTGATTTGTTGTTCAAAACAGTATTTATGTTATCTCCTACATTATATTTATGTTGAGCGTCAATCTGGAGGTTCCTGTTGAATTACTTTTCGTTGGAACTCTGCGTTTTGCCTTTTTCGAATGGCAGTTGTCCTGTACCTTCGAAGTATTTTCGAATAAACAGCCAGCTGTTGGAGGTGCTTATTATTTTCATTAAGATCCTCTCTGACAATTTCTCAGGTGTAACTGGTTTGATACATTCAATGACACATTTCTTTACTTTTTTGGTTCTCAGCCGCCTCTTATATTATGTAAGTCTTCCAAGATTCTGTTTCAGCAAACTAATACGCTATTCTAATGTCACTAATGCCACTTAAGTTTTTTGTTACCTGTTGCATGATTAGTTGTTAAGTTCAATGTTGTGTCCTGTATTTACGTTGATAAATTCAGAACTGTAGCTGCAGTATACAATGTGATGAAGTTATTTCAGTGTTTTTTTTCTGTTGTAATTCAACTGGTATAATTTCTGATTTAAGGATACGTGGACTCTCCATCATTTTTGCTGTTATATTTTTTGGTTTTAATAACTTCGGTTTTGTATTTGGATCAATCCCATAAAACCTGGTGCGTGTTGTATAAAACTCCTGCGAAATTGTAGAACTTAGTGCCTCTCTACTCTGTCTAACAATTTATGACATTTGATTTCTATTTGCGTTTAAGCTGTGTAGAATGTTAAGGTTGATTGTGTCATTAGGACATTAAAACAGCGCGGTCGGGGGTATGATTGTCATTGTTTTAATGCATTTTCATCTTGATAAGATTAATCTCTTGTTGTGGCAAAAGTGTATTACTTACTGCTCTTCTCCTGCTCTTCTCAAGAATTTTTTGTTTGTTGGTAATCCCAGAATATTCTGGGTATATCTCAAGAAATTTTAAAAACATCCGTCTTCTGTATCCTGTCAAATCAGTTTCACATATTGTAGCACTCGTAAAACATCGAATGGCATTATTGTTCATATCAGTATTTCATTTAATTCGTTGTCTGACGAGACCTGCTTTAGTGGTTGTCGATTGATTAAGCGGAAAAATACGCTCAGCAGATGAAGCATATTGTTGTTGGGTGCTTCTACTATTATCTGCGGCCGTCTTCCTTTCGGGCTGGTCCCCGACCTGCTCAGCTCCTGGTCCCCACCGGCTCGCATGCCGTCGCCCCCCGCGGTGGCTCCAGAGGTGCCCTGGCAGCGGCTTTGGTTCCGAGGCCTCACGACTCTTGGTTCGGGTCTCCATATTTTAGGAGTCTGCTTTTTTACCCTACAGCCTGGGGGAGAAGAAAGGAAATTTAGATAACGACTTAAAGTAGGTTACAGAAGTCTCAGGGGTACTCTAGTCACCCGTTGGCTCATGAGAGGGAGTGATCGGTATGAGAAGGAAGGGTATTAGTCGACTCATACAACAAGGGGTAGACCGTAGTGCAATGCTACTAAAAAAACTGACACCGCTGAGGATTATATATATATTATATATATATATATTATATATATATATATTATATATATATACATACATATATATATATATATATATATATATATATATATATATATATATATATATATATTGTGACGAACGCGAGATTTGTCCCACACGCCCACACATCATGAGAACACCAGTGGCAGACCGGGTGAGCGAGCGCGGCGCAGTTTGAAAAGGGCGCGCCCGCAGCCTACAGTACTGTTGCGCGCTACGTCCGCGGCACGACGCATGAAGATGACGTATGAAGCAGTCGAACTGGAGAGGAGGAGAGGCCGCACACTACCCCTACGGCGCACGGTCAGTCCCTCTCTTTTCGTTCCCGTTCGCCGATCCAGCAGCACACTTATCAGTTCATAACCGCCGATCCAGCAACAATTTCGCCGAATCAGTAAGTAGGAGTATTGGACGTCGGACTGACGCCTAACTAGCCGTCCGCAAATATTGTAGAAGTTTCCTGGAAGCAAGCATTTCTTCAGCCAAAGATGCGGGGAGTGAATGTAATCTACCCGTTATTGTGGAGCTGAGGACAAGTAGAATAGGGAAGTAGTGCACGAAATATGCACGAGTTCTCCAGTGCGGAGGAACATTCGCACGCGGGTTTAACTAGAAACGTCAAGGGGGACGAAGCAGACGAGGACGGAAGGCGCCGGGAGCACAAGACGGAAGACGACGCGAGAGGGCAGCCAGCAGTCCCCTGCGGCTAGGGGCCCACGATCGGCAGCGCGGAGGCCGGAGGCAAACTCCGTCGACGCAGGAGCCGGAGCTCGTCAAGGTCAAGGGTTAGAGCTCTGAAAACACTGCGACAGGAGGTAACGGTGCGCAAGCGCCGCAAAATTTAGGTCAGTCACGGCGATCAGGGAGAAAATTGTGAGGCAAATAAGCATACGGGAGGCATCTGAGCAAAGATTCTTGCCATTTTAAAGCACTGTTGCTTTCTAAAACTGTAAATAGATCATTATTTATTTTATGTTGTTCGCGACCACAGCGAAATTGCTGTAGAGAGAGTGGTGCATCGGCGCAGGTTTTCTGTCAGTAGCGTTATTTAAAGGGAATGTTAAATTGTATATTTTGTCAGTGTTTAATGTAAATAGGAATTGTTACAAATTTAATTAATCAGAGTAACAAAGAAATTCCCAGAGATTATTACTGTGATTAGTTTAACGAGTAATTTTTACTTCATTGAAAACGAGACTCAAGATTGTTGTGTGTTTCATTGTTATTTGGTGTGATATTTGTAAGTGACAAAGGGTTTTAAGATTATTAAACCCAGTTTAACTGATGTATGTGTTGTTGTTATTGGATTAGCTGTCAACACGCCAAAAGGTCCCCCTGCCCTGAGATATTACAAGCTCGCAAGAGCACGATATCCGCGAGTTCCCCAACAGGCGATGTTGGTAGTTACTAGCCGAGGGGAAGAGGGGAATATCGTCAGTATATATATTGTATATATATATATATATATATATATATATATATATGGGCGAGGCACCTAAGTTGGCCACAGCAAATATCTCCGAAACGGTTTGAGGTATCGGAATACTGTTTGCGCCAATTTGTAGCAGATGATGGGGGAAATAACACATATCGTTTTCGTGTATGTACCATTTTTAATTGCGAAGATATTGACGCAACTTTATTTTTTTAAATGGAAGTATATATTTTTCAGCAGCATTATAAAGGTCTCAAAGAGAGGAATACAATGATATAAATATTGTTAATATTTGAAGAGAAAGTGTAGAAAAAATGTGTTTTGCATTTTTCTCAGAAACCACGTCATTCGTGTCTTTCCGAAACAGTTTTTCGGCAGGCGGAAAGTTTCTGCCACAGCGCTCTGCTCTAGAGAGAAATTGGTCGCTAAACTGTTCACGAGCGGGAGTTCACAGTTGTAGTAACTTGTGAGAAGATGAAACATCTCTTGTTGACACATTGCCGGCCAAATTACTTCGAATTTGGCGCCTTGTCTTCTTTAACAGGGCGTTTGATGTTCCTTGAAGGCGTTTCAAAGGAAAAGATCATACATTTTAAACTTGGCGCCTCCGAGTCTTAATTTTCCCCAAAAAGCCGCGCGAATTTCTTCTCTGTTGTCCAAACATTCATTTCTTCGTGCAAAGTTCCTTGAAGTCGATTTCAACTTCGTTCTATTAGTGCGGAGCGTCACCGAAAGATCTCACCAGCTCCTGGGGAAGATCCTCCAGACACTCCCGCGTAAATTTGACATGGGCGAAATGCTGAGAATTTCTAGCGCAGACGCCTGATCGCCTTGTCACGACAAGGAGTGCGGAAAGCTGAGTAAAAGCGTTTTGAACGTCTTCAAGGTTCGACCCAGAGTGTGCCAGGCACTGGATGTAATAGAAACACGTAGCTAAAGGCCACAGAATTCGTAAGGAAAGGGTCAGTTTTCGTTTGGACAGAGGTAACTGTGACAACTTCTTTAATACTCGTTAATTCTTTCTCCAAGTAACAATCCTTGTCAATTGTGTGTCATTTATTTTCCAGAACATTATTGTCTGACAAAAAACTACTGTGATAGAAGAGGCGATGTTCCATTGTCATTTCCATCAAAATTGCTATCCCAACTTCTCTTCGACTATTTCGCCGCCTGAACATCTCTCAACACTTTCAGTTCAACGTTGGCTTTCGTCATGAAATTTACAAACGAAGAAAAACTCGACGCTGTTCTTATTTACGGTGAGAGTGGAAGGAACGCAAAGCAAGCAGCGGAAATCTACGCGAAAAGCTATCCGAATAGGAAGCGTTTGTCAAGAAAAACCTTGGTAAGAATATGCCGACGTCTGTTATCAAGCGGAGACTGGAATTCAAAAACACGTGAGAGAACGAAACCTGCTACCGGTGAGGACAAGGCAGTAGATGTTATGGCATGTGTGGCTGCAAACTGCCATGTGGGTTCGCGAGAGATTGCTAGAGACTCAGGTATAAGTCAGAGAAGTGTTCTTCGTATACTTCACCGGTACAAATTCCATCCGTACCACGTTAGCCTTCACCAGCAGTTGCATGAAGGTGATTATGAACAACGTGTTCAATTTTGTAGATTTATCCTTATGTCACTGAGAGACGACAAAAGATTCGTAAACAGAATACTTTTCACCGATGAAGCGACTTTCACAAACCATGCACAAGTAAACCTAAGAAACATGCACTATTGGGCGACGGAGAACCCAAAGTGGATCCGTCAAGTGGAAAATCAGCGGCAGTGGAGTGTGAACGTCTGGTGCGGGATCATTGATAATTTTATCATCGGGCCGTACTTCATTGAAGGAAAAATGACAGGTCAAGTATATTCTAAATTCCTCAAAGAGACCTTGCCAACGTTGCTACATGAAGTTCCTTTGGAGTTGCGTCTTGGCATGTGGTATCAGCACGACGGTCAAAGCTGTCAAAGGAATAAAATTTGTATTCCACAATGCAGAATGTCCCGTATTGTTCAATCAATTAAGATAATCAGATAACGACCGAATTTACACTTTACTTGGACGCACTCATAAAATTTAAATTTGATATTTGATTGTCTTTAATTATTACGTTGTTGCATTCCTATGTTCCTCTTCCTAACACATAATTCATAATGTATTTTTTACTGCAATAGATGTAGTATGCAGGTAGTTTTAGAAAGTACTACCATTCAATACATTTTTAGTATGCCATTCTAATTACAAAAGAACAATATGTTTTACTTTCTGCCTCATTTATAGTATATCTACAGTACAATAAAGAAAATATTCAATTCTCGTGATAAATTTGTGACAAACTAAATTAATTTTTGATTTTTTATTAAATTTAATTAATAAAAATTGTCACTTGCAGGTTTTCGGACGGTTACACGTCGGTATCACTTCACGACCCTCAGCCGTGGGCAGTGTTGACTCGCGAACGCGACGTCGGATGTTGAAAGTTAGAAAGATAGAATCTGGCTACAAGCAATGTCAAACGCACTTTCCGTAAACAAGGAAAAAGTCTAAGGAACGTGTGCATCCGCGTCTATTACGTGCTACTTGACATAATGTATTTTTGCAAAAGTCTCTCTTCAAATATTAACAATATTTATATCATTGTATTCCTCTCTTTGAGACCTTTATAATGCTGCTGAAAAAAAAATATATACTTCCATTTAAAAAAATAAAGTTGCGTCAATATCTTCGCAATTAAAAATGGTACATACACGAAAACGATATGTGTTGTTTCCCCCGTCGTCTGCTACAAATTGGCGCAAACTGGATTCCGATATCTCAAACCGTTTCGGAGATATTTGCTGTGGCCAACTTAGGTGCCTCACCTGTATATATATATATATATATATATATATATATATATATATATATATAGAGAGAGAGAGAGAGAGAGAGAGAGAGAGAGAGAGAGAGAGCTCAGGAAAAGGGTCAGGAAAACCATCGGCATTTATATGTTCCCTGAACATATCACAAAAGTTCATATGAGTAACATTTGTAAATATTTATGATCGTTTAATTTTGTGAACACACTCGTAATATATTCAGGAAACTTCGAAATACCACTGGTTCTCAAGACCTGAAGTCCCCATAAAGAGCCCAAACGATCACTGGACGTGTATAATGTAACTCCATTTACCCCACCAAAACTCAAGAAGTGCATTCAGTAAAAAATCATGAAGTCAAGAATCCATCAAGGAAAATAATATTTTTCGTGTTTTAATTCGATCAAATTCACTAATTCGGAAGTAAGCAATGTGACAAATTTGAAAAGTACACATTTGAAATTATTTCTGTCGCACATAAAATGTGATTTTTCCAAATCCGTTTGGACATTGTAAATTTGGCGCGCTTTGTCAAATCTCAACAATTGGTCGTTGAAGATTCGGAAACTATTGCCCTAAGTGTCACTAGAGGTGCATTGTTGGAGAGCGGTAAGAAGGGACGCGCGATGGGAGATTATTTCCAGCGAGGACTATGGTCGAGGGAGTAATGTGGGACTGATGCAGCTTGGAATTGCATCTTGTGGTGCAGGCGAGGTGGCGCGAGCGTCGCCGGCCGCCGCCGGCAGCGGCGAGCTTAACAAAGCGGCGGATAGATGGCGTCCAGCGCCACTAACCGCTACGGCACACCAGCGCGCCAATATGGTTGTAGGGCGACGGGCACTCCACTGTGCAGGACGCTTCTAGGCAGCCTGCCTCTCGCCCCTCCCGCCTGCCTGTCCCACGGCTCCAAACGCGCTCGTGCCAGACGTTGATTAATAACGTCTTAGCACTTTTCAATTTTAGACTTGAAAAAACTAAAACGCACTCGAGATTAAAAGTGGTCGTTCTACAAAAGCATATACTTTCTCTATTAATAATAATGATTACAAAATATTATTGAACTGGAACTTGGAACTATCATAGCTCTTCAAACATCTGAACCGAACGAAGCATCGTCTCTTAACTAAACGAACCACAGTGCTTGTGATAATAATCATTTTTCTTTAATCATTGTAAAAAATTCACAGTCTTTACGAATATAGCCCCTCTGGCATTTAATTCAGCATATTCTGTGGTGAGTTTACCGTATTACAGATAAATTAGCGTTCCCGTGCGAGAACTCTCGCGTATTAAACTCTACCCTCTTCCCTTTTCCTCTCCCCTTCCCTTTTCCTTTCCCCCTTCCCTTTTCCTCTCCCCCTTCCCTTTCCATATTAAGAGGGAAAGCTGTTAACGAAACGTGTTATTTGTTTAGAAATGTATAAAATTTGCAATGCACTTACAGAATATCAAATAAAAATAAAAACAATGAAATTGATGTTTCAAACAAATTTTGAATAAAGACTTATTCAGTATTATAGACAAATGGATTTGGAACCACTCGCAACACTTCCTTAGAAACAAAATTTCAAACTTCTTTGACAGTTAACATTTCGCTTTCCTTGATAGTCACAAAAATATTAGAAAAGTTTTTTACTGTTGAAAAAACTATGTAAAGTTAACCGTACGTAAATACAGCATCGGCCATCACTGTACCCTTGGGAATATTATTTAACTTTATTACCCAACATTTCACCAACCCGTGAAATTCAATCGCCTAGAATATCAAGAAATTAGTTTTATTTCACATACAGTTGCAGATTCTGCCTATCTCCGAATACGTGGGGTTGATTCGAGAAGTACCGGACCAGCAAAATGTAATAACGTCAAGACTCTCTCATACTAGGGAGTTTTAGCGCCACGCGTAAGGTAGCAGCGTTATGCACTAACAGTCACGTGACAGTCCTTGAAGTCATAACGTCTTACCTTAGGTCTAAGGTACGACCTTATACCTTCATAAATAGTGCACGCCTGTGGGAGTCTCTACGGTCACCTTACAAGCGGCAAAATGGCCGCCGAAAAACAGGAAAAGTTTTTTTCCAACTCTAATAAACCATTTTTCGTATGTAAGGCAGTTACAATTATTCCTTACGCAGTCCACAAAGCTGGCAAAAATTAACGGGATATGTAGGAGAGGTGACAGGAAAGAAATTCGCGAAAAAGAAGTTCAAATCATATCTTCGGGATAGGTTATGTCTTAAGCTCATAACGAACGCTGTTTTAAGGTACTTCCTATATTTTCAAGAAAAGCAGATTCAAAATCTAAAACTCCATGCACAATGTGTATTTGCTGGTCTGTTGACTCGAAACGTGTTTTAAATGTCTCACCACTAGCCTACACTCTTCGATATATTTTGCAATTTCTCTATTCAACGCTTGAAATGCTTCCTTTGTTATAATGCATAACGCAATGCCGCAATTGCTAAAACTCTTATAAACGTTGTTCATTACGACCTTATGAAGGCGTTAGTCACGTGATCAATAGAGTTTAAGGATATCTCCTTACGCATGGCGCTAAAACACCCTACTATAGATTACGGTACTAGGAACGTTTCTGTACGGTCTTTAGTGCCAAAATCACAGATTTTAAGGACTTAGAACGCTTTGTTTAGGAGTTATTAAACTAAATAGATTTAAAAAAGTGTACCAGTGTGGCGGGTTGTATTTCACATGAATATGTATTTCACATGATGCCATTTTTTCAACAAATCCTTCATATATTTAAGGTGAAAGTGCAATTCGACACGTCTACGTGAAATTCTCTTTCTTTACAGACCCTATTTACACAGATTCATTGCATGTGAGAGCCACAAAATTCATCTATACTACTGAAATAATATAGTTGTTTAGGAGTTATTTCATTATATAGATTTTAAAAATGCTGCCAAGTACTGCGGGTTGTATTTGACATGGATCTTTAGATGCGTTTCTTCCTTCAACAACAACAAATTCTTCACATTTTTAACGTCAAAGTACAATTCGTCCCATCTCCGTGCAATTATGTTTCTTTAGAGACTTCATTTATAAAACCTGGTTTAGTGTGAGAGCCGCAAAAGGTATGTATACAACTGAAATCATATACGAGACAATACCCTCGACAATATTAACTATGTGCACATCAATGACACGTTATATCGCAATTTCCCTACTATCATATATTACGACTATTCGACTTAACGTTCTGCAGGTTACAAGTTTCTATTACGAATGTCATAAAACGACAGCTGCTCTAATAACAACTGACGAAAACTGGCCTTATAATGAAACTATCTTTGTAATAATTGACTGTAATACACTACAATAATCACAAAATTCGTATTGTAATTTTAAACGTCCTCGAATATGAAAGTGAAGATCTTTAATATCATTACCTGCATATGTCAATTATTACAATTTTTCTTGGTTTATTATTTCCTATATAATGAACACGAATAGAATTATGTAACTCACACTCTTCGATGACATGTTTGAGTGATTCTTTAGCTCAATTACAATTTATAGATTTTATATTCTATACCTATATATTTGAATTTGTGTGTCTCTCCATTCATCATTCTTACGCCCGATACATTGCTTCCTTTTGGATCACGATTCGGGAGTTTTACGGAACGCACGCATACGCAGTGTCACCTCTGAGATTCCTGAAACGACATTGCCCTTGAGAACGCTCGATAAAACTTCGCAATCGTTTGCCAAAAGGAAGTGTGTAAATCTGCTTTTAGTCTCTCCAAGGGACTACTAAACGGAAGTTGCAGATCGGCACACAGGTATTCTTCTTTTTAATTCTAAATCTTTGATATACCTGTAGATCTGATTGTACGATGAGACATGGTTCGCGTCTTAAGTCATATCAGATCTTATAATTTCCGTTAGTATTTGCAGATCGACGTGTTCGATTTGGCGAAGTTCAAGATCGTGCCGTAGATGTTCAAACTCATATTTTGAAAGAACTCTGTTCGAATCGCTGTGTTTTGCTCAATTATTAATTCTGGCATCACGTTAAGTGAAATTGTCTTAGGCAAATCCAGATGGTCTCCAGAATCCATTTGGTTTTTCTGTTCTATAATTACAAAAAGTATAAACAAACAAAAATTAAATGATTTGGCCGAAAAAGACTAGAACTTTGGCTGCCACATCTTGCACCTTGACCATTCATATTATTCTCACTTCTGGGTACAGGCCCATTTTAAACATACCAATGATTCGCCCTCGCCTCGCCCTCGCCCTCGCCTCGCCCCTACCCTACACTACCATACCCTAACGCAATAACACTGGCCTGAATTTAAAAAAAAGTTTATGCTGTATAATTATTTTCAAGTTTTTATAGGAATTGTCCATGCTGTACTCGAAAATAATACTAGTTTTCCTTAATCACGTCTAGTTTTTGTGCATGCATACTCTTTTTACCATTAGGAAATTTTGTGTCTATATCTTGATAACAGATGTGACAATAACAAAAGATTATATGAATGTAACTATTAATTGATTTAAACACAAGATAATTTCAGCACAAGCTTCGTTAATAGAAAATTGTACTAAAAACATAAATATTGTGCGAAAATAGGTACTCTACCTTCCTTTCTGTATGCGTCCTTCATGAGTAATAAATGTGAATATTTGAAATAAATGTAGCTGTTTCACCTCTCCTTTATTACATTTTAAAAGTTTTTTACATAAGACAATTTATTTTGTAGAACTGATTGCTTCGTTTATGTATGTCTCCAGGTCCATCTCTTTTCAGACACCAAAAATAGTCAACCATAATATTGATGTTTAAGAGACTTTGATACCCCTTTACCTCTGAAGTATAATATAAAGTCTCTCGACATTAACTACCGTATATTTTCGTCATGCTAAAGTAAGAAAATGTTAAATGATCCTGTCATTCCCTCCATATTACTCGCATACCGAAGGGTAATTGCCTTTATGATTTCCTTGTTCCATCGTCCGAACTTACTTTACACATGTTCGAAACCGTAGCTATGGAGCAAAGGTCTTGTCCTCATCTCTCAATTTCATAACAAAATGAGCGTAGTAGCAGGCCTTCACAAATGCTGTATTTGTAATGTTTGATTTTTGCCTTGCAACGTCACTTTAACACTTATGTACCAAAGCAGTTTCATTTTTAATTTTTTTACATTTTATATTTAAGTGAATTGACAAAATGTACAGTACACAAGTAATTATAACAATCTATGTAAAAAATGTATTAGTATTTACATCTAATAAGGACCGAAATGTCGAAAACACATTGTCTTATAGAGAAAAAACGAGCTGATACGGAAATACCAATTGCGCATTTGAAATCACCGTGAAAAATTGCACAAAGAAACAAATAAAATATTACAGACTAAAAAAAATACGCAGACCGGTGTAACAGGCGCAACTCTAATTTATTGTACTCAAAAGAATATTTTGTTCGTTATCATGTTCTCTTCCCTTCGCGACTACATCTGAATCATCACACTATAAAACACGACAAAAATACACACGGAAATATTATATACCCTAAAGAATAAGAAAAATGGCAAATACATATACGAACCTATTTATTTATTTTGTCCTTCCATAGACGGACGTTAGGTAACCTATGATGGCAGGATATACTCAGGGTAGTTTTCCATTGCTTTCGACCCAGACGTCTTTAGAAGCCTACCACCGACACGGGCCTGGGGACCTCGTCCGAGCAGGCACACCTCGCGGGAGGTTCCTGAATACGCCTGGGATTTGACTCTCACTTTCTCCGCCGGATGTCGGTCTCAGTTAACTATATCCGAACTGTTTGGTTGGGAGAAAGTGAGATCTCGTTAGGGCGGGATGTTATCGGAGGATTTAAGTTTGCAGGGCATACCGCCAGGGTTCTTTTACACGCCAGAAGTGTTCCATGGCTACTGTGGATATTACACCCTTTGACAATCCGGGCACTGGGGCTTCAGAGGCCAGTAAGCTAACCCCACACCCACCGAAACCCAATCCTTATTTAGATTATGTTCATTCAATAATTCCATTTACATTTACTCTCCTCTCACGCATGCATGCTATTATGGCCATCTAATTTTAAAATATATTTATTTCTTTTAATTGTTAGACTATCTTGACTTTGTCATTCATTTCCAGCAAAAAGTTCAAAATTATTTACTTCTCAGTATTGCAGCGATGCCAAGCTTATCTTCCACCATACCTCGTTTCATCGCCACTCACGAATCTTCACTGCCGTCCATTGTTCCATTTCTCCACCTTCATTCCATACTCCACGCACTCATAATCCATGCTATCATGCACTCATAAACAGTTGAGGGAGAGACGAAAATAAAACGTTTTTCTAGTTAAATCGAGCCAAATCTGAGAGCAGTGATTAATAATAAAAGTGACGGACGCTAATTAGGAAAAGAGCATGTGAATTACATAAACATTACTTTATCTTCACATTTTCGCCGCCAAAATACAATATATAATGTTGAAAGGGTGAGGAATAAAAATTTTATGGGATGAAAGTCAGTTACAAAAGAGTAAAGAGGAAAACCTCTACATATTCTGGATGGAAATACATTAAAATCATTTTGGAATGAATATTAGAATTAAAGACTTTTTCTCACTGCTGTTTCTTTCACTATATTTTTTTTCACTGCTAGCTAAAATGAAAACTAATGCAATCGCCTATCGCCTTCGTATTGACAACACTTTTGTTAATTTTATTTATTATCCATTTTATTAATAATGATATGTCAATAATTTCTACTATTGTCCAAAAAGTAGTAAAAATTTCCACCGATCGGGAAGCAACAAGAAGCCTTCCCTGACGGCGAATGAAAAATGAGAAGATATTCGTTAACGATCCGCCATTGCTGTAAGACTTAAGTTTGGCGTTGCGCACAGAGTTATGTGGACGGAACCAGGATACGGCAAATAGAAATAGTACGAATAATAAGAACGAGAGCCGATCAGATGGCCGAGATCGCTAAGGCAGTAGTGCCGGAGTGGTTTCGGACCAGAAGATCGCGGGTTCGAGTCCCGCCTCGGGCATGGGCGTATTTGTGTTTGTGTATGTCTGTATGTGTTGTCCTTTCACTCCCATTATCATCATCATTTCATCTTCCATACCCCCAGGGCTAACAACCGTGGGGGATAAAAATCGGATCCAGCTAAAAAATGCTGGTCCCCCCAAATAGTTGTTGCAAGCACCTGCTACCGTGATAATAAATAAAAACTGAGCCACGGTAAATGCAGGATGCTTGCATGCGTGGTCCTAGTCGGCCTATTAACGAAAAAAAATAAGAACGAGAAGAAAAGCTTCGACTATTACGGTGGTAATGATCTTGTGTAATATTCTTTATATTTTTATAATGAGAAATGCATGAATTAGGGAAATATTCTCAGTGTAACGTGTACTTGAGAAATTAACCCGCACGCCGCTAATCTGAACATTGTCTCTATTCATTTCATCTTTTTATTTTTTCTGTATTTATTGGCTCAGTTATTTATTTTCAATCTTTAAATTTTACTTTTACATGTACGACTTATATTAATAATTTGAATATTATCTGTAAGCTCGAATTGAATTATCGAACTTGCATGATCTGCTATTAACTCTGAGATTCGAGAAACAACCACGTTCTAATGCATATACTGGATTTGTGTGTGAATAGCGGTACACCGCACGGTATCCCAACTCGCTGTTGCGAGGAATTTCAACAAGAGGATTCCACCGTAGCCGAGGACGAAGGAAACTACACTCATGGAAACCCTTCTCTATAATCCTGACAGCACGAGAACAGTGACGACGCCCCATTACCAGCATATTAATGATGAACAGGGAACAACATCGTCTCTCTTTACGCAGATAATCAGCGACGACTCGAACAGTGTCCGAGTCACGTCTTCATGCGACTCGTAGGCTCACTCTAGGGCTGAGTGTCCTCGTTATTTGAGAAAAAGGTAAACAAGTAGCAGGTAGACAGTCCGTGTGATGCAACCCCATTCTCGACTAGAACTGTACTTTCAGGCAGGTTGTTCACCACTATAGGTCAGAATATAACGTTATTGGGAAAGGGTTCTAGCAAAGCTCAAACTGACAGGTTATCGCCCCCGGGCCAAGCTACTCCGACGAAGCGTCCGCGGAAGCGAGGTCACACGCCGAAAAAACGTATACTTAAATATTTTGGTGGGAGACCCTTTCTGGTAGGAGCCTGGTTTCTCCTACCTACAAAGGAGTGGCTGACCGCTGTCCATAACTGTAAGATATCCTTCTTACCTAAAATCCTTTCCCGAACCCCGGGAGCCAATGGGTGGATTGAGTAGCTCGGAGGCTTCCGTTTTCTAACCTTAGGTGTATCCTGAACATTCCCTTTTTCCTGTTCAGAAGCAGAAGTGCTTCAAATAGGGGTAGATTGAGCTCCGGAGTCTTGGAAGACACTCAATCTAAGGGAAGAAAACCCTAAAAGAAAATTACCCGGTCCTCCTGGAAGGGGGTTGAGGCATGGGGCCAGCACCCCCATACTCGGAAAATAAAAAAAGCCGCTCAAACTCTCAATGGAAATGAGCCTCGGATTAACTCACTACGTCGACAAAGGCAAAGAAAATGGTCTATGAATTTTGGATGCTGGAATGTTCAAGGTTTAAGCACTAAAGTAAATGAAGTTTTTAACGCAATAGAGGAGTTTAACATAGATATAATAGTGTTGAGTGAAACAAAAAAGAAGGGAAATGGAAATGAAAGGAAAGGAAATTATGTTCACTTTTTTAGCGGAGTGGGAAAAGAAAAGCGAGCAAGAGCAGGAGTGTCCATAGCTGTACATAAAAGATTGGAGAAAAATATTCAAAGCTGGGTAGCAATTGATGAGAGAATAGCATGTCTCGAACTTGTACTAAGAGGACGCAACGTTTTTATTATAGGAATTTATGCTCCAACAGACGATGCAAGTGTTGCAGAAAAAGATATATTTTTAGAGAAACTGACTATGCTGCTGGATTCTATTGGAAATCGCAAAGAAGTGGTGCTTCTAGGTGATTTTAATGGAAGAGTTAGAAAACGAATGGCGCATAATGTTGTGGGTCGATATGGTGAAAATGTATTAAATGACAACGGAGAAAGACTTATAGAGACTGTGGTGAATTCTAGAAATTGAAAACAGGTACTGGAACAGAATAAAATTAGAAACCATACACATACACAACGTCCTCAAAAAACAGAACATGACATGTCTCAACCAGCAAATACCTGAACTCTCGTCACCTCTGCTAAAATTAGCACAAAGTGTACACCCCTAACCCACCCCCAGCCCTCCCCACTCCCCTGACTTTCGCTCGCCCGACCGTCTCTCAAGCCTCCACCAGCACCCCCGCGGTTTACGACCCTACACCCGCACCCCACCCCTCTTCCCGCCCCCTCCCAGCTGCCGACCGGCTGTGTTCTTAAACAAGACATACGCCCAAAAATTCGCAGAACTTTGTTTTCGGCCCAGAAGCTGCAAGGTATGTACGACCCAGTTTGCTTACGTATCTTGCATACAATAACCTGTTACCTACAACCTGTTAATACTATTTGTATTTAATAATATTTGTATAATATTTGTATTACATTTTAGCTCTGATGATGATCGCAACGCGATCGAAATGATCATAAGTTGATTAAAATTGATACCAGGCAATATCTTTAGTCATTTATCATTATTATTGTATTACAAATGGATAGTAGTACATGTTAAAATTATATGTTATTCAAACTGTAGTGCAATAAGAGAGTTGTTAATTTAAATATAATAAATATAATAATTTATGTTAAGTTAATATCTGCAATTAACATTTGGTTATTGCTAATAAATAATTGCAATTTGTATGTTTTTCTTTTACAAAATTGTTTCTCGTATTAATATTTTTGTGCATGCCTCTGAAAGCGTTTGGAAGATGAAAAAAAGGACAATTAATGATAATAATTGTGGGAATGTAAATGGTAGTCAGGAGAATATAGGATATAATAACAACGAACGATGCTTCCAGTTCTTGCCACACTTTCTACTCCTGTAACCCCAAAAAAGGTAAAGAGATAATTGTTTATTACTAACATGTTTGATATAGTGCTTTTATGAAGAGTTATGTGCTTGCAGTGCCAAAATATTCGACAAAGCCACGTCTTATCAAGCAAAACTGGGATTTGAAGCCGTGGCTCGAAGAAAGTGCGGCGCAGACCTCTTAGAAATCCACTCATAGTTTGGGGCAGCAGATAATTCTCTGACTGGAATCTCTTTTCTAAATGATATTCAAAGAATAACCTAACAGTTCTTGCATGTGAAACTTATTATCCTTATTGCATTTCAAGAGACATCAGTTGTAATATTCATGTTGAAACGCAGCTCTTCAATCATATGATCGCCCAATCATATTCTCTTCAAACATCATCCCGCAAAATCCGACCCACCCACCCTTATCTACAAAATGTAAAAAGGGCATATTATCGACTCCTTGTCACACAACTCCTACCAGCACTATCAGCACTCAAAACCACAAAAGAAATAGACCAAGCAATCAATGTACTTACAGCATATTAGATATATTAGATTTAACGGTTCCCTCAATAAGAACCTACTCTCCACTCACACCCATACCACCCATTCTACAAAAATTGATCGACCACAAACGACATATAAGAAATCACTGGCAGAAACATCGATCTCCATTTATAAAATCGTACCTGAACCTACTCACCACAATTGTGAGAAAACTCTTAGCCATCGCCCATGCTCAAAAATTACACTTCCAAACAATCGGCAAAAGCATCAGACCACTCCTTATGAAACATTACACGGCATATACTGAATAAGCCTATCAATATACCCCCTCTCACCAGTTCATCGGGTACAGCAACAACCCTGAACATGACAATTCCATCACAGAAGAAATCGTAAGACCAATAATAACAATACCAGAATGTCCAAAATTCATTTTCACGTTTTTTATTAGCCAACTGCACATCTCAATAAGGTCAAGGGCTTCCTGCTTGCGTAGGGAATTTTAATATCTTTAATGAAGTGATAGGATGATGAGAGGTGAAAGAACGATCACAAATACATCCATGCCCGAAGCGAGATACAAACCCGTGATCCTTCGATCCGAGATCAGCACTGCATCTCTGTATTTCGCTCTTAGAAATCATTAAATATATTTCTCTGTCAGCCCCAAAAGTATCAAACGGATTCCATGAAATCTAAGCGTACTTACATGTCTTCCTCTAAAAGTCATTGTACACATTACAGAAATATTCAATGCAGCCCTGAGAATGCCATACTTCCCCCATAAATGGAAATACGCACATATCATCCCCATCCCCAAGCCAGGAAAACCAAATGACACAGCAAGCTACTGTCCAATCGCTCTGTTATCCTCCATGGGAAAATGACTCGACAAATGCATCGTAACCAGGTTAATACTCACCTCACCTCCAATATAATACCAACTAATCAGTTGGGCTTCCACCCTCAGCTTTCTACATACCATCAAATCATACGATTGAGGACATTATCGAAATTTTCCATGATCATAAGCATACAGTAGCAATATTCCTTGTCATAGCAAAAGCTTTTGATACAGTACGGCACCCAGCACTAATCTTCAAGCCCCGGAACATTGGCACTCCCCCGTATCTCTCACGCATAATAGAAGGTTTCCTTATGAACATACTTTTTCAGTGCGACTTTCCAGCGCACTCTCAACACCATATCTCATCAAAACAGGAGTTCCACAGGGTTCGAGCCTCTCCTCAACCCTATTCAATATCTACATAGCTGACGTACCCACCACACCATTTACATCCATTGCCACCTTTGCAGATGACACAGGAATCTACCCCACAAACCGAGACAGCATTAGAGCATCTGTAAAATCTTCTCAGAGTATTTTCTGATTGGGGAATATCCCAAAAATGGCATTATCAGATAAACGCAAGCAAGAGTCAACGAAAAATATTCATTCTTCGAAGACCTCTCGACCCGCCCAAACTCACCTATGAAAACCGTAACATAGCATGGATTCCCGTGAACTCCATGGCAAAATACTTAGGAGTATTATTCGACAGACGACTCACATGGAGATCAAATACCATGCGCAGAATTGCATTAGCCACCAGAAGAACACATCAATTATATCCCTTACTTAAGAAATCATCACCACTTCCATTACACACATCCATTCATCTCTACCAAACAATGATACGACCTATACTATATTCTGCATCTCTGGTCTAGGACGCAGCATCCAAAATCAATATTCACAAATCCGAACGTTCCAAAATAAAATCCTCGGAAAAATCACAAAAGCACCCTGGTTTATCCCTTAATCTGAACTCCATCAAGAACTCGGTATCATCTCAATCACTGTACATTTCTCCCATCTATCCGCAAAATTCTATAACAAAATTTCTCGAATACCTTCAGCTACCGATTTCAAGCTAGGCAAACATAACATTCATCATAAACATATGAAAAGGAAATTACCCAGAGAAGTTTTTGATCCTCCTTAAGCAGACTGGAAACGATTAGTCTTTCCGTGTAATATGTGCTTCTGAAATGAAAAACACGATAAAAAAATATATCACGTAAATTTGCAGTGTAAAAAAATCTACTGTATCGGTCATTCACGGCTGCTAAGAGCCACAGGCCAAGCAAGAATACATTAAAAAAAGACACGTGGACAGAGTTGGAACAAGGGCTGGGGGAGGCGGCGGGCTGACTCTGGGGCAGATGGCGGGGGTAGAGTACAGAGAACCGCTAACGAGCGCCGCCACCGCGTGGCCGCCGGTCGTCGCGCCTCGTGCGGTCTCCCGAGACAGTCCGCGCGCGGGTGACCGAAGAAACAGGGTCAAGGTTGCTCCTCGTTCTTCGCCTCGGTAATTTGGTGACAATGTTCTCCCCGCATCTCGTACTGGCCATTGCCACCGGAAGGACAACTTTCAGGAGAAGAATAGTAATTAATATTATGGGCGTACACCACAGTTTTTCTCATTCAAAATAATACGTAGAGCAGCTATTCGATCTTCTTTGGCGGCGTGCAAATTGCGTGTGCGAGTGGGCGGAGGAGGCGGCCGCCTCATAACGCTGTGGGCAACCGAGGGATGCTGGCGTGCAGGCAGCTGCCGCCGTGCGTGAGGCCTAATGAGCGACGCGGCGGCGGCGGCGGCGGCGGCGGCGGCGGCGGCGGCGTTGGTGACAGTGATGGCGACGGTGATGGCCAAGGAGCCGGTGACGGTGACGGCGGTGCTACGGGCTTGTTTGTTAGGGTATAGCTCCGGTATTCGCCTCCTGTTGATCAAAGAAATCACAGAAAACTATCGATCATAGCAGCCGACTGCTAGATTTCCTCAGACAGCGGCTGAATTCTAACTATCTGGAGGCGGTGCCGGTGGTGGGGCCGGTAGCGGGGGGGAAGGTAGAGGTGTGGAGGTGGCGAGGAAGGAGGGGGAGGGGGTGATAGTGGGAATGGAGTTGGGGGTGAGGTGGTGGCGAAGGCTATGGATGGGGCGCTAGCGGGCAGAATCGGGTGATTTCGATTTTGTTCCGTGGAATGGTACTCGCGAATTTAATAACAATATCTATGGTGCACAACTTACTCTTTCCAAACATGTGTTTTTCTTTCATGGACTACTTATTTTAAATTGTGTCCGTGAAGCTTAAAAACATAGTATAAACACTTAAAATTATTATTTTTTGTTTAATTAATTAAATTTATTTATGTACATATTTACGTATTAATGTTTTTATTACAGTCAGAAAACATTTCAATTTGTGGGTGACACATGGGAGAAATTTACGTTACATTTGACGTCCGGCAGCAAATCAAGAAACTTAATTTTTTTCATTGTATCAAGAGAAACTGAACGAGAAACCCTATCCAAGATTGGGGACATTGATGTTCCAGATTATAATAGTTTACAATACAATCTCCATTATCCTGGAGCCGATACCAAAGAATGCAATTATTTGAGCCCATTTCGTAATCAAGAGTATAAGGACAAAGGATTTTTCTTGCAAATAAAATTGTAATTTGTCTGGCAGATTTTAATACCATCAACTTTAAATTCTCATGAGTTTAATAAGGAGGCAGAAACTTATTTTACCACTTTCCCTTCGATTCAGACGATTTATTATTTTTTATTTCTGTAAGTAACCATATCATCTTATTTTTGTAGTAAACAATTTAGGACCTTATGATTGTCATTTCAAACACTGAGATTGCTGAGTATGTAGTATAGCATTTTGCCACATCTCGGTATTATCAGGGTTGGGTCAAACGAAAATCGATTTTGCAGATTTTGACGATACACTTAATTAAAAGTTTCAAATTTCTATCAGCGTCAGGACTGTGATCTTTCGAATATTATTCATTGGCATTACTGCCATCGCATTCATAGTTTGATGTGAGTAAAAATGATTGTCGTGGAAGAGTATTCTACACACTAACAGTGCAATTTCATGCTCTTCTGGCAATTATTACCCCAACAAAAAAGTTGCAGTTCCATCGACTGACAGGAAAGTAATTTCCAAAATTCAAAAAGGTTAATATATAGCATACGTAAGCAGTTTGCGTAAATTAATTAAAAATTTGGATCACTTTATGACATTTTGAGAATGTTGAGGCTGCATGTCACGTACCCTCCAAATATAAAAAATATGTTTCAAACTCAGAGGGTCTCCAGCTCGTTCAAATCCTCTTATTTTTATCAACATTGGAGAAATGCGGCTGAACGGCCAAAGACGGACGGAAAGCCTGACAGTCCCATCAGAAACTCCGTCCCTAAATTTTGTCACAATAATATACAACAAATAATATATATCATCTATAATATATAAGACTGGGACTAAAAGTTAATATTCAAAAAACGAAAGTAGTGGTCTTCAAGAATGGGTTTATCTGGGGTAGCAAAGAGAAATGGTACTAAGCTAGGGAAGAAATTGACCGCGTCAAAACATTTACATATCTTGGTGCAAAATTTTTCATGAAAGGGGGATGGAATAATCACATATTGACGGCTCACAGCAAAGGAAGAATTGCGCTCAAAGAAATCGTTTGCGCAGTGCGCAGGGTTCCGGAATTGCCGGTAAAAGTGTGCGATACAATGTTCAAATCGCTAGTTCTCCCAGCTATAAACTACGGGGCAGAAATATGGGGAGTGAATAGGATAGATCGACTAGAAAGCATCGAAACAGATTATTTCAAATTAATTCTAGGAGTTTCTAGATGCGCAGCAAATGCCGGAGTCTTAAGAGAGGTCGGTAGTATAGGAATTTGGAGAGATTTTAAAATGAAACCTATTAAACTTTGGATTAAATTAGCAGATGAACAGGCTGACACACTTATACATAGGTGCTTTAGAGTGCAATTGCAGGGAAGCGACCATCGCTACTGGGCGTACAAAATTAAACGGCTACTTGACCGCGCAGGGTAGGGAGACGTCTCTCCGGAAATGGTGGGAGATAGGGGAACCCATGAGATAGAAAGGCTGATTTCCGATAGACTTGCGGATATTAAAAGGCAAGAGATCTGGGCAGCAACGGCTGAAAAACGTTCGCTAGTAGCTCAAATCTATGCGAGTCCGTTATGGGGTTGCGAAAGTTACGTACACACTCTCGGAAAGGACGCAAGAGGGGGATACGCTTGGTTCAGGGTTGGGGGGTGGATGCAGCGTAGAACAAAGGACGCAAGTGGTAATGGTATCTGTGTGCTATGCGGTAATAGGGAAGACTGGATCCACATTCTCTTAATTTGCTGTGCAACCGAAACATGGAGAAGAAAATGGATGGAGATGGGAAATTACTACTTCCTAAACAGGAACGTAACTCTCGCCCAAAACATTTTAGGTGATAAAAGGTCTAAATTTATGAAAGAATTAGAAACATTTTTAGGAAAGGTTCGGACCATTACGGAAACTGAAATTAGGGAGTGGGAAAACAGCACTGGTTAGCTAGAGCGGAGCCTAGACTGGAGAGAAATAAATAAGTCAATAAACTAACAATGAGTAAGTTAATCAGTAATTTTATGTTAAGTTAGTAAACAGTTAAGAAATAAGTCACACGTCGTAGTCAATTGGTAAGTAACAGGTCAATATAATAAATAAAATAAAACTGGCATAGTAATAAGCACATTAGGGGGGAAAGGTAAGGGGGGATCGAAAATATAAGGGCAGAGGCGTTGGTGCGGACGATCTTCTGTGGCGCTGTTTGATTTCAGGTGCTGAGGAGGCGGAGCACTGGAAGGAGACGGCGGGACGCCCGCACCAGAAAATAAATAGTTAAAATAAACGTCGGATAGGTTAGAATGTACTCGGCTTCTGATGACAGGTTTTCCCCCTTCAGGAGTTTTTTCCTGAGCCGTACCTTATGGTCTCTTTTCCGCGGCTTTGATGCGATGGAGAGACCATTTGGGGTGAATACCAGAATTCGAAAGATTAGAACGTAACTGTGGGATGTAGATATTGTAATGGCTTAAAGGCCTTCGGCCTAGCCACATAGGATCAAGTAAGCTAATTTGTTTGTAATAATTACCTATTAAATACAAATAAAATATAACACAAAATAATATATATCGTCAAAAACAGTTAAAACCTGGGTGGGGAATTCTGTGGGTGAAATACCGACCTAACTCGTATAAAATGTTTTGAATAGGAAATCAGCTACAGCTTTTTGCTATTGTCCTTTATCATGCCCTTCGTGACGGTATTGATTTCTAGCCGCTAGAAAATTGAGAACAATAACTATAATAACTAATTTTCCATTGAGCTCAAAAAACGCGTGCAAATAGTGATGCTATATTTATGTATAGAAGAAAAACAAGGCGCCATCTCAGTATTTGCTCAATGGATCAAGGAAACAACGAAGTACTTGATTGAGATGGGGTCATTGACGTAGAAGCTGAGGTACAATGTTTGTTTCCGGAATATTTAATACATTAGAATGATACAATCCATAAGGAAAATAAAACATTAAATATCATTGTTCAGAAATATTATTTTAATTTTTGCTGCTCAGTATTGTAAACGTTTGCTAAAGCGATTACATTCCATCGTAATTTTTGAATTCGCGCCACTGCCCACCACTTTAATTCATCACAAAATGAGTAGGGGACACTGCACGTAGAGCAGTCGACATCTAGACAAAAAGATCACCAAGAAGTGGAAAGTGTACTTCATGGATGTTCTAGATCAGCGTTTGCCAACTAGCGGAGAAATGACGTCGGAGCTCCGTTCAGAGACAGAGGCATTACCCAGTTTTGCAACTCAGTGAAACCCGCGAGATGAAAATAATTTCTGAGAGGTTACAGATAGCATACAATCATGAAATGAGAAAAGGATTTTACAGATAGAAGATTATGGAAAAGGTACTGAAACCCACGAGGATCTATTACAACATCAAACAAAACTGTCTTCTATAAATAAACAAGCCTAGAGTCAAAATTCTTCCACATGACCCCTCCCGGGTATCTATTTGTATCTATTTTACATCACAAACATAAGATTGGATAAAAATAAGACATTAACTATGCAGGCACAAAAGAAATGTTTTCAGACCCAAAGACTTTCTACATGTCGTATGTTTTTAAAAGCGCAAAACCACTGTGACATTGTATTTTTTTTTTTCGAGGGTTACTCTCAGACCCAAAGACTTGACACATGTTTCTCTAGGCATTTTGACGCGCTTAATCTAATTCTCACGCCAGAATTGAGCCGACACCCTCCAGCTTTTTAGTCGCGAAAAAACACCGTGATTGTGTAAATTTCATTGTTTTTTGCAATTTAAAAGAAAAATTGGGAGGTGGTGTGGAAATTCTGGTTTCGGAGTTTGATTCAGCTCTTTTACATACATAAAGAAAAACATGTGTCAAGTATTGGGTCTAACAACAACAACCGAAAACCAAAAAATACGGTCACGGTGTCACAGTGGTTTTTAGCGATTAAAAATAGAAGGTGGAGGGTGGTGGCAATATTCAAGTTTCAGATTCAGCGCGTTGAGATACATAGAGAAACGTGTCAAGTCTTTGGGTCCTATTTTTTTTACTTATTTACAATTTTTTATTTTGTGTTCATGTGTTATTGGATCGCGGCGAACTTAAATTGTTATATTATAAAACATTGTATAAAATACTGTATTAGAATGTTAAAATGTCTTCTCCAAAAAGTGGAATTACAGTATTGGTTACGATAAATAGAGTCAGATATTGCTTTTTGTTATGAAATAATCTACGTTCTATTTTTTAATTCTTCATATTTTTTATTGAATCAAACATTTAAATGTTAATTATCATTTAAAAACGTAATTATTAAGCGAACCTTTTCCCGACACTTCCGACCCATTATTGGAACGCTGAATGCCCGACGCCGTGCTCGGCAGTGGCTTTTCTCCGCGGCTGCGTTCCGAGCAGGACAGCAGACTTGTGACGTCACAGAGCATTAAATTGGCAAGCACTGTTCTAGAATCAATTACAAGAATCTCGAACGGAGGTGAACGGAATTTTGTTATAACAGTCCCTATTTTTATCAAAATAAAACTGGAATTTAAAATTCAACTAGAAAAAATAGTACGTCTACAACCGAATTATCTAGCGAGTGTACGCTGTGAAACACTTGGTCACATATGTATACAAATCGTGTTTCTTTACAGATCTTTATATTTCATATGACTTGAAATGATTTCTTCAGGATGTTTCGTTTCGCTAGTTGTCATTCCGATACGTTCTGCGTCCGAATGACAGATACATTGACCGAGGGATCATTGTATTGGATTTCACCACTGCGGCATTATCATCTAAGTAAAGTCGTATACCTCCATCGTACACAAGTTGCATATCCATGGATTCATTCGCGACCTCGCCTGCGAAGCCGCGCCCTGAGAAGCCCACAGAGGGTCACGCAGGCGACGGACAATGTACGAAGGACGGTGTTCTGAGTTATTACACAGCTCACAAGTGGCGAGATTTGTGTGATTATTTCGGAAGCTGTACGCGCAGAGGCAGAAAGCGTAAATGTAGTAGTAACTCAGAGCAGTTATTTTTAAAACTACTATAGGTACGCGCTCTCAAGCTTATTTTAATTGAGAGTATTTCAAGGAAAAATTGGACGCTGTTTACTAGCAAGCACTGTAAAATAACTGTGTACTTTTACAAGTGAAATTTGAGAAATGTAATAAATAGCATGAACATTATCACACTTATTTCATTGTTCATTCATGGATATATGGATGTTTAAATTTGTTTCACTACAGAGGAAGTTCAATCTTCTAATTACAACACAAAATTAACTAAATCTTTAAAGGAATTAGTACAAAAGATAAGTTTATATTTCACATTATTGGTCCAGCATATGGCCATTCAACCAAATTAGTTACTGAGTGCACATGTGTAAATAGGAATTCATATTGCTTGTGTTTAACTTAAGCTGCTACTACTGCAATTCTCTTTGGTTTGGTGAGATGGAAACCAACGCAAGTTCCTGCTTATTAATTTCAATCCTTCCACCTCGCGCCCTACGGCTCTTCCCTTCTCTTCCTTCCATCCCTTCCATTCACGAATAAAACGAGCGTAACGCACTGTTTTTTGACCCAGCATAATCGGCTGCTGAGGTTTTAAACACCTCTCCACGGTAATGCTTAAATAGGTAAACTTTGAAAAATAACATTATGTTTTGTGTCACTTGGGTGTGGATTTATTTATTTATTTTACTTACAATGCATAACAGTCTTGTTTGTAAAAATTATAGGAAATTCATAGATGAGTGCATAGAAAATACTCTTAATATTTTATTAGAATATTTACCACAAATGTATAAAGAAAAATTAGAAAAATAGTAATAACTCAATAATTCATTAAAAGAAGCAAGAGATTATCGCAAAAATCACCTTTTAGTGGATGTTTGTCATTCTATTCACGTGAAATATTCTTGTTTGAACACTTTAATTAATTCCCATATTTCTAGGCTGTTAATCATTTTCGACACGTTTAGACGTCCATAGTGGCCGTTATCAGCTATAGTTCCTTTGCGGATTAGGGTGTTTCACGATGGGAAAGAGGAAAGAACTTAGCAGTGCCGTAAAGGAAATCATCTTAACTCTTGTGAACATACAGTGTGAACAAACCCCATTCTGCAGTCAACTATGTGTTAAATAAGTTTAGATACAACGGTTTAACAAATGACCTACTGAGAAAAACCAAGAGAAAGAATCTCAATGACAGGGTGCAACGTTTCATAATTCAACAGGTGAGGAAAACCACATGAAGTGCTCCCAACATCCGCAAAATGATGAAACAAATCACGCAAATCAAACTGTCAAACCAGACAATTCGGAGAGTACTGTGAAATAACGGCTATCATCGAAGAAGAGCACGACATAGGCCATTTATAAGTTTAAAAAATCGACTAGCAAACATAGGCCATTTATAAGTTTAAAAAATCGACTAGCAAGAATAAACTTCTGTAGAAAGCACGAACGATGTTCAGGTATAATGTTATTCGGTGGGATAAAACGAAAACAACTCTTTATGGTTCTTATGGATTCCGAACGGTACAGAGAAAGAGCCAACAGAACTTGCAATACTGTACTTGTGTGAAACATGGTTTTGGGGGTGCATGTCCTCTAATGGGATTGGAATTATGCAGATCATCGACGGTATTATGAACAAATTGGGATACTTAAATGTCTAGAATAAAAATGATAAACAGAGTCCAGAAAGAATGCAATTAGGGATCTGCAAACAGTGGCTTAAATGGAACGTGCTCAAGCAATTGTGAACTCTCCGTCAATCAATCTCCAGATCTGAACGTAATCGAACTTGGGTTGATTTAAAGAAAAGGGTGCACTCAAGAAAACCTCAGACACCGGAACAATTAAAACGTGTTGTGGTAAAAGAATGAGAAAAAAACTGATGATATGAGGTGCATTCAATGCCGAGACGATGCAAAGCAGTTCTCAAAGCTAAAAGCTACCCGTTAGAGTATTAAATATTTTTACTTTCCCGTACACATATGTACATACGGAGTAATATACGTAGTATAGGAAAAGTTATGTAATGATGCGCGAGAAAATGGTGTATTTTCGTCAGAAAAAAAATTCATTGCCAGGCCCTGATAACGAAAAGGTGGATACATCCACGTGAAAATTACGAAAAAAATCCTCTAACACGTGATGTAACCAGAATCCCTATTTAGTGGGTCCTTGATACCCGAAAACCAATTGACGGCAAAACGCCCGTCCGTCTATCCGTCCATCCGTCCATCCGTGAACACACTAGCGCCTAAACCATACTTACGATTTTTTTCCAAAATGGATATTGCCCGGTAGATTTGGCTCCACTCGAAGGGCAGCAATTTTGAAAAATTTTCTTCAAAGTTTGGGGGTACTTTACATTAAGCCCTCTGGACATTTTCAAAATTTTCTCAGAAACGGTTCCAAATTTTTACTCCAAATATATTGTAAGAATAGAGTAAAATACTTTTATAAAGAGGTCCGATTTTCACGGCTAACTCTGAATTTTTGAAAATTGCAAAAGTTGGAGTTTTTTTGCGACGTCTTCCTACTACTATAAAATTAAAGGGCTATTATATATCGCCTCCTTTCTTTAAATCAATCAAGGCGGTGAGTCCCTTAGCGCGAGTGATATACAGCACTGAACTTCCATCGCAGCTTTTTCACGCCGCTCGCACACTTATGAGTTTTTGGTAGATGAAACATTCAGGACAAGTGGAGTTAATTTTTAGACGATGCATTTTGACGTGAATCATGTATCGAGCAAACTGGTGCAGGAGTTGATTAAAGCAACATTAAACATGTTTTTGATATTTTTCACTTTAATTTCAGTCACTACCTGACTAAACCTTGAATATGGAGAACTGGGTTGGCAATTGATTATCAACTACGAGTAAGCATAGTTGCCTGTAATTCGGGAATCATAGCATTTCAAACTACTTGTAGATCAATACGTCTGGTAAGAGGTTGCAAATTACGTTGTTACTCAAAACTGTGGACTTTTCATTCTAATAAGAGTCAATTGTGTGTTTTTAAACTCCATTTTTATCTCTACCATCTTACTCGGTTTTGCCAATTATTTGAACACTCGTCATATTTGCTCATGGCAATTTAACATTCCCGTAAATCTTTTACGTAGTGGCAGTGCTGTTTTACAGTTAGCATGTTTTCATTGTTTAACTGATTGCGTCTTTTTATGTAATTGAGTGTTTTAAAAGTATTTTATGTAAATAAATATGTATCTTGTTAAAGTAGAGTAGGTTTCAAGAGTAATCTCCATACGAGATTACTCTTCAAGTTATATTTGATTGTTCGAAAAGTATGCTTCAAAACTCCTGTTGACTGAAGCATTCAAATATTGAACATTGTTTTTAAAATAATGTCTCTAATTTGAGTATTATAGAAACTTTATTATTAAAATGATTTTTTCTTGACGACTCCGTGATCTGCTGGTTCACCATCCTGACTATGGGTAATTTATAAACTGAGACATCAGTCAGGGAAGGGGTTCTGCTAGCCAGCAAATTTACAGTCCCCAATATTTATGTGTGTTTTTATTCTTTTGTTTTCGTATGATGCTGCGTTGGCTTGATCTCTTGCACGGTGTGTTGTTGAATTTAGATTTTCGTGTTTATTGTATTGTTTCTTCAATGTCTATCGTGTATTTTTTTCATTTCAGCATTTTTTCATTCAATGATAAAGCCAATTCTGAAGTAGTGTCAATTTAAAATCAAAGAGTGTAGTACATGCTGAATTCTTGCATAAACTGGTACTCGACTATTTCTTCAATCTTTCCTATTCGAGGGACGACTCCTTACATAGTTTATGTT
Source organism: Gryllus longicercus (assembly GCA_038098605.1). Lineage (NCBI taxonomy): Eukaryota > Metazoa > Arthropoda > Insecta > Orthoptera > Gryllidae > Gryllus > Gryllus longicercus. Next base: position 2,386,728 of record JAZDUA010000130.1, read on the forward strand.
GTAGCGCCCGGTATTCAGCACGCGGTAGCGTGGTACACAGCGGGTACCGTGGACACTCTCAGTGGGCAAGTGTGGAACGCATCACAATTGGCAGGAAGCCGGCCAGGCCGAGCCCATGGGACAGTACCAGAGGATACGTGCCATACTTGCATCATGTGCAGATGTGTCATACGACCATGCAGACTCACCCAGGGGATGCCGACGCGGTCACAGCGAGGCTATAAGGCGAGTGGGCCTGAAAAGAAGCAGTATTGTTCCTCAAACTTCTGTCGCGAGACCGTCGTGAGGACGCCAGTGTCTGTCGGAAGCCACGCGAGCTTACGCCAACATGAGCTTACGCGTATGAGCGTCAGGTTCATGTTGAACAGTGCTTTCGGTAGTTAACTAATGGGGAGCGAATGCTCCTGTAGTAAATGGTACGGCCCTACATGTCTGAATGTCTGTCTGTCTGTCTGACTCTCTCCCTCTGGGTATATATATATATATATATATATATATATATATATATATATATATATATATATATATATATATATATATATTGAAAAGCGGAGCGTTTCTTCAATTAATTAGAGACACAGAGCGTGTTATTCTAATTACGACCATTTTGAACTGCGCGGCATAGCGGCGAGCAGCGACACGGGACAAGGGAACGAATCAGGCGCGAAGGCGGCGAGAGCGGACGAGACAACGGCAGTTGAGCAGTGTGAGATAGAACTTGGGAGAGGTCGGCACGATATTTGGTGCGCGTGGTAAAGAGGACAAAAATCAAG